>JAQGBZ010000092.1:0-199972 GCA_034687125.1 Neelides folsomi
TCTCAGGTTCAACCCCCGGCCATATTTCGAGCCCGGCCACATTTTGAGCCCAGGCCAAATTTTGAGCCAAAGCGGTAAACTGAATTAAATTATTAAAACCGGCGTTTTATAATAAAAATTACAAAATGCCTAATTGTAAAATGATATTTAAAATAAGAATCTTTTATTTTTTGTGGAAAGCATCAACACAATCAATTATTTAAGAATTGTTAACAATTGGATTGATATAAAACGCCGTTTTTAATAATTTTATTCAGTATATAGATAGTATTCCTATCTTCGTAATACTGCCTATAGATGAGTAGATCAGACTGGTCACCCGGTATTACTTTGCCAAAAATATATTTATAAAATATGTATAAAATGTAAAATTACATAATAATATTAAATGTTCATTTTTTCTTTCTATGAGATAATTAAGATATGAATTAATTTATTAATATAAATGCGATGTTATCATATGTTATTAATAAGGTTCCATATGGATTGAATTTTTGCGATTTAATCTGTATCCACCATCCATATGCTCCTCCGCGGCGAATGAATTGTCAAAATCCCTTGTCTTTTATTTCTTTAGATATAAAATATAGATCTTACCTTGATAATTTCTCTTCTCATCAATTTATGTTTAATAAGTGTGAAAAGGGAAACAACCCCTCAAAAATTAGTTAATATAATAAGATAATTAGTAAAAATAAATCTGTTGATGAATTAAAATTAGCACGCCTATCATGTTAAGAAATTAAAAGAACCATTTATTATAAAATCTGTAAAATTAAAAATTAAAATGACAAAAAAGCTTGGCTATTGAAAATAATATCGTATAATGTTGTGTTTTAATTAAGTAAATGAAAGTATAAAATACTTCTGATAACTTTGAGAAAAAGAACGAAAGTAATCCGAACTACGGATTTTGACAATTCATTCGCCGCGGAGGAGTATACTTATGAATACATTATTTTACCCGTATTTGACATTTAAATGCCAAAATAAATATACGAGTTAGGGGTCGCAATTACCGATTAACCGATAAATTGACTGATTTTGGTTTATTGTTTACAGGTAAAAAATTTGTCGAATAATTGAACATTTCGATAAATAATTTTACCGAATATTTCGCAAAAATCTTCTAAATAATTATAAATATCGTATAATATTTACCAATACCATTCCAAAATGCATTTAAAACTTCAAATTTTCAATAATGGCATTTAATTTTTAAGGATTATTCTATTTTACCAAATTGTAGGAGAAACATGAAGTTAAAATGACTTTATTTACTATGTATTTTACAAAGTAATTGCCATTTTATAAAAAATAGCTTCAATTTTAAGATTATATTAATAATTTTAATATTTTCCTATTGATTTGAGGCTATTTAATAATTATCGGTTTTTTTTATCGGTTAACCGGTTTTCCCAATTTTCATTTATCGAAAACCGATAAAAAATTTTTTTATCGTTTCTGCGACCCCTAATACGAGTACGTACGTAATATGTAATGACATAATATAATAGTATTCTGTAGTATTATTAATTGCAAATCCAATCCATATCCAATCTATGTGGAACTTACTAACACTATTTCATCCAATGTTATAGCTAATTTAAAACTCTTAAACTATTTTATTATATGTAAGTCTATCAATACTCTTAAAACTAAAACTATGTATTATATTATAGGTATATAAATTTACTAAAATTTTAACCATGTACATGTGGGAAATATCCACTAGGTTCATATTTATATCTACTAATCAATAACATACCTACCAAAATATATCTACTAATATAGGTATACCTATATGTACATGATCAAACTGATAATAAATAAATGCGGATATGCTTTATTTTGTGAAATGTGTGAATGTAAAGGGTCAATTTATTTTGGTGGTTAACGGGAGTTGTAAAGGGGCTAATTGAAAAAGGGGCTTTTCACCTTCACGGATCTCTTCATGCGTGAGATGAGTCGTTGGTTTGTTGTTGGGGCAAAAGGGGCGAGTGGTTGATCAGTCTGCGGCGATCCGTCAGATAAATCAGCTGTATTCAACATTCCGTCCAGGTGATTTAATTAACTTCATTCACATTTATCAGGTCAAACCCGAGTTAACCAACGGTTAATTAACAAGCCCTTACAACACCTACATGTAAACGGGGAACTCTAGCCGTTTTCCCAAATTCCCCTTTGTGTAAATTCGCCCCTTCTTTTCCTTCTAACACAACGTTAAAAACAACTTGATTAGCTAAATGACGTTGATAAACCCAAGTGGATTTCTCAATTACCAACAATTAAATCCTTGATAAAATTTCTTTATGAAACGCCTAGGTGATGTTTTCATTTCTCTATTGAAACAAGTTTGTGTTTGAACATAAAATTGATCTCAATCAAGGTAAAAATTGAATCTCATACTTTTAGAATTTTAATTAACAATTAAAATTGTTTTGGGGGTGAATTAAGAAACTTGGTTTGGGAAAAAATCTTAAAATCTTCAGCATCAATATGTAAACATTGGATTTTCAATTTTGATTTTGAAAAAACTATTTAAATGCCGATTTGTCGAAGTCGCAACGTTGTGGAAGACATCGGAGGTCGTCCAATTACAAGTACAAAATTGACATTTCAATACTTCATTATTACCACACATACAATGTTAGAATTTAATCTCATTTGCACACGACACAAAGTTGTATAATCTTTTCATTTAACCACACAAGTACATATCGTATACATGTACTTACTACGCTATTACATAAATTGATATCATGTACTCTCAAACAAGTGTATGAGATATATTATAAAAATATCACATATGCCATACAATACACATTTTCTCATATTGCACATATTGAATATATTAAAAATGAAATGAACCTTCATTCCAACCAATATTAAATTTCATTTACATAACTAATAGAAATTGATTTGAATTCATATCAATTTACATGCAATTTAATAATTTTATGTGCATTTATGCATTTACATGTGTTTATATATTCATATATGTATTGATATCAAGGGACCTGTAATTGTTGGTTGGGAAATGGAATTGAGTTTTCCCATTGAAGTCCATGAATAGAAATTGATAATGGAGCTCCTCTGGTTTTCCACGATTCTGGTGCATGAGATAAATAAATGTGAGTTAGATAATGATGAAAATGATGGGTCTGTGGGAGTTTCAAGGGCACCCCAATTGTTGTGTGTGTGCACATTCGAGGACTCCAAACACACCCGCCATTGTGATCATTGCGCCATTTCCGGAAATTGAGCAAACTGGTCGAGTCGTTGGCCAACATCTTTGCCCAATTACAATCAAAATCCATCCAAATCTCAAATTCCACCCTCACTTACACCTCCATTTCTCAACATATACATATATATGAAATCTCATTACTCATTAGGCCTTACGTCTCAACAATGGAAGAGAATAAAATAAATAAATTTTAAATTTTAGAAACCAGATGGATTTCAATTCTGGAAAGGATTTACTGTAAGAAATTTGAGAAAAATGTTTCAATTCTTACGTGCAAGAAATAATTTGTATACAAATTATATACATACAAGTCAATCGTAATTTATAATTTAATTATGTATCCAATTTTCCACAATTAGTGGGTTGGAAAAAATGATTCTGGAGGAATTTTTATTTATTTCCATCATTTATTTATGCAAGGTGAGTAATGGAAGAGGGAAAGACAGCAAGAAATAAACTTTCAACAATTATTTTTAAATAGCTCACTTAAAATTCCACTGCATGAAAAACTTTCCAACCATTTAAACCTCATGATCTTGCATGAATGTTCAAGTAGGGATAAATCATCATAAACCTGATGCGGTCATTTAGATTCCATTTCCAACATTGTGAAATATGACCAACAGGAGACATTGGAAGAATATACATACATTGTGTAAATATACATATGCAGTTATTGTGTAATAAAGCATATACGGACACGTTGGCAAACATCAACCACTTGAGATTCATTCCCACAATGTCAGGCAAAATGACCAACATTGTCCCGAGTTGCATTGACTTCAACTTTTCATACTTTAATTTTCATTTAGGATGAGAATTCATTTTATTACGCATGGCCTTATTTTATATTTAATTATAAAGTAATTAATCACAAAATACTAATAAAATTGATTATAATAAATATTTATAGTCCGTTTGTGATAAAAATTCCAATTATTTTTCATCTAACTAACGATCAAAATATTGAGTTGTTGGCAAATATGTATGTTATATTTGATAAATACAAAGTCAATGAAATGGAAAAGTAAACCGCTTTGGGTTTACATAATAGAGAAACCTTTTATATTTATTAATAAGAAACAATTATTTAGAATTATTCCTAATGGTTTGTATGAATTTATATTAAATTTCTATATCGATAGGAATATTAAGGAAGGTTTGAAAATATTAATCCGAACCTTCAGTTCCAAGAATCATTGATAAATAATTAAATAGCGAAAAGAGTTATCCTTCCAGAGCCAACGACCTCACAAAATATTCTCTCCAATATTCTCATTCCACTCAAATTGTCAACGGCAGGAAATTGTTGACATATTAAACGAGATGTATGTATAATGAGGATGTGAACCAAATTACAGATAGTACATTTAAGTCCTCAAAGGGTTTCTTATCATGGAAGTTTCCTCACGAAGGCTTCCTTCATTTTATCATTTTAATATAAATGTTTAATTAATTAAAATGTAATTAGAACACCTGAAGATGTAATGTAATTTATTATTAGTTATAAATACGTAATAAATATTCTACTACATATTATTCTGACATTTAAGGGCACTTTTGAACCCGCTCCTTTTTCATATGGTAATTTTATGTTGTATCAGTTTCATTAGAGATTGAAATTAAGCTTTCTAATTCCTCTTAAATAACCAGCTATGTAATTGAGTCTATTTATTACGACATATCCTCATCATGTCATCATGTAAAAACATTTTTATTTATTTTTCTCATATAATGAATATCTGTATATGTATACTACATATGTGTATATGTTTACGTTTATATTTAAGCGAAACGATATATATATAAATTATCATATGTTTATACAAATGTTTTATAACATATATTGTATGTATTAATATGCCTGTGGCCTGAATTTGATTGATCAGATAATCAAAGATGGATAATTAGATGTAATAATACAATTATAAGTACAAATTTGTTTATTGAGGTCGAATTGAAGAATTGCACACATTTCTCTTTTATCCCACTTTAACTTTCATTCAATTAAAACAAATATTTATATTATCAATTATCATTTCTCGATTGGTTCAATTGGCTCAGGATAAAACGGAGCTTCAAAGAACGATATTTACATATAATTAATGTATACTTAATACATTGTATAAATGTTATCATAAGAGATTAGATGTAGACATTAGGACATTACCAAATTGGCAATATACATAGTTTCATATCTATTTGTAAATGGCTATCAAAGTATTTTTCTGATTCCACTACTTTTAAAATATTTTAAAATTGTAAGTCTCATTTTTGAACCTACTTAGGACAATATTTATATTATTAATATTTTCTCAGCTTTCTTGATTGATTTGGGTTTTATTTTATCTTGGGTTTCGCGAGATTCATAAATATTTAACTATTAAACCCAAATATATTCAATTGAGTCGTGATTTGAATCTCAGTTTGGAAATACCAAATTCTTTACACTCAATTATCATTCTCACTTAAGCTGAAGAGAGGAAAGTGCATTAAATTGATCTCAAGGACGCTGTGAGTAATTTTTGACAAGACGCATAAAAAACCTTGGTGGTGTGAAATTGTTCCTTTTTCATCTCCCATTGTCCTTAAATCCAATTTGATTCAACAACTCCTCAAACGCAAATGTTGAACTTTCCTATAATATAATTATATAGAGGAATTTCCTTATAAGAATACATTAGGTGTGATCAAATAAATGTTTAATTTTCAAGTTGGCCCAACTCAATTTTTCAATTCGAACTAAAAATGGATAAAAATATGAAAAAATCCTTTATTTTGATAATTCATTTACGATTAATTTATTTGATAATTAGATGGCAGGTAATTAATATAATTATTTTTTTATTTTAAGGTGGGATGGTGGTTGATGGTCGGGTAGTTCGGGAGGATGTGTTCCAATGTCTTTCTCGGAGCGAAGATTCCTATCGCGTGGTTCTCACCACAGAAGAGCTTTTGCTCCAGGCGGCCGACAACGTTGAAGTCCTCGAGCGATTTTCCCTCACTGACCTCTTCGGGTGTCACACCCTGAGAACGAAGAAAGGACCAAGCGACAACTCCGCCTTTCTCTGCTTCTACTTTTACCCCAAAGCCCGCCGTGGGGTTTTGGGCGGTTCGCGGTGGCGGGCCAAAACTCCCATCGTTTTTCGGGTGGCCAAGGGCGGGCGGGGATTTGAAGAGAATCTTGTCGCAGCTTCTAAGTGGAAGGAAGATACCTTGAGTCTTCTGGCTACCAAATTCCCAAAATGGCGGGCAGCTCGACAACGAGCAAATGGAGAAATCTCTACCGACTTGTCAACACAAACCGACGTCGACGATTTGTTCGGAGCTGAAAAAACTGCTCTCATTGTCAGTCCCTATCTCCTCTTTCTCAGACGATTCTTCATCATCCTCAATCCGAAAAGTGGCCAAGGGCAAACCGTTCAACTTTTTCATGTAATGAACTATGAGAATTAATTTATATTATTTAACCATAATAATGATAAATTGCAATTATTTAGGTAATAAGAATGAGACTTATTTAATTATTTTTCTCAAAGGATAAAATTCATCCGATGCTTATTGAAAGCGGCGTGAAGGCGGATCTCGTTGTGACTGAGCGTAGTGGTCATGCCAAGTCTCTTGCTGCAACAACCGATTTCAAAGACTTTGATGGCATTGTGGCTGTTGGAGGAGATGGACTTCTTTTCGAAATTGTAAATGGACTCAGGTCAAGACCGGACTTCCCTTCTTTGTCAAACGTAACCCCACACAGTTCGATTTTAATCGATTTTAATAGCAAAAATACTAATATTCACAGTTAACGTTATTTTAACCTCGTCGCTGGTTCTAAGCAAAATAACACACATGGGAATTATGCGACATATTGAATGTATCATAATGCCCATATGAACGTCTTATTGTTTAGAAACAGCGAAGTTCAAAGTAACGTTAGCAAACTAGTAATTTGTTTATTTGTTCATAATGGAGTATCTTCCATTAAAAGTCAAAATAAATACAATGATTGGGCTATTACAACCAATCATTAAAATGATTACATATAATTAACAATCATACAAATATGGTTAATTTATTCCAGATTCCGGTCGGAATTATTTCTGGTGGGAGTGGTAATGGTCTCGCACGTTCAATTGCATCTTACACTGGGGAAGACGAGGATTACTTGAGGAATTCAGTTTTGTCAACTTCTCTCACCGTTGCAAGAGGAAAAGTGAAGCCCGTGAACGTGGTAAGATTGAGATATTTATAAATATGTAATATTTTATATTAATTAATTTATATTAATTAATTTCATTTTCATTCCAGTTGAAGATCGAAGTTGACGGAAAAAGGATTTTCTCTTTCCTCTCTGTAGGTTGGGGTCTCCTCCCGGACATCGACATTGAGAGCGAAGTTCTGAGGTTCATCGGAGAGATTCGTTTCACTCTTTGGGCCCTCGTTCGTCTCGTGAACCTCCGAACATACGAAGCGACCCTTTCCTTCACTCCTTTCATCGTGGACGGACCGAAACGAACCGAAGGACCTAAAGAAATCATTTCTGGACAGTTTGTCTGCATCTATGCAGTGTGTCAAAAATACATTGGCTCCTATCTCAAGTTTGCTCCCAATGCGACCCAAAATGACGGAATGATCCATCTCATTTACATCAAGGGAGACATTGGGAGATTGAATGCCATGAAATTCCTCATGAGACTTGACAAAGGTGAATTGACTAATTAATTAATAATGTTTAATTTACACAATTAATTAGATTTACTAATTTTATTCGATCATAGATGACCACATGAACATTGCAGGTGTTCATTATGTCCCAGTTAAGGATTTTACAATTGAGAGCGAAGGAGGACTCAAAGGCACTGTGACCGTCGATGGTGAAGAAATCACCGGGTCAAAAATTTCAGCTTCACTTTCCCCAACCCCCCTCAACATTTTGTCAATTTGAATTCAATTACAAGTTTTCTGGTCCTATTCCAATGGTCGGATTTGAGCGATTGAGATGGTTCCTTCGGATGCAAAAAAGTGCTCTTGTGATTTTACATTTTCTTCATTTTTATCTCTATCATAAATAAATATATATTTATACTTAAATACGACGTATACGTACCTAAATAGTTTAAATATGTACATAGTCCATATTTTTATTATCATATAAAATTATGATGAAATCCTGAACTGAATACGCAGTTTGTAAGAAATGATTATATTCTTAAAATTCAATGTTTTGTACTCCGGTTGATTCAATTTACTAAAATAAAAAATCTCAAAATTTCTTAAAAACTATCAATCTGAAAGTATTACATGATTCCTAATGTTAGTTAAATTATTAATCAAATTATAAATAATTACATTTAATGATAACAAGATCCATTTTATGGTTATTTTATAACATCGGAAATATGCTCAAAAATGCATCAATTTTATAATCATAATTAAAGCACGGATATTTATGCAAGAAAAAACCCCAATATATGTATGCAATATGCAGCCCAAAAACGGCGAAATAAAGTATATTGTATTGATATATAATGGTAGAAATACAATGAAAAAGTTTTAATTTTAATAAGTTGATTCTAAACTACACATTAGAGTAAGAGTATCTGAATATCTTGTATTCTATCTGACATTAAATATTGAATTTCCTTTACAAGTTAACTAATATGATTGGATAATTTTATAACTACAACTAATTATTAAAAAACATTTTATACCATTCTTCAAATTTTGAATTGAATTTTTGTATTAAAACATGGTATAGTATAGGGAATACCTACTACTATTTACGACTTTAATTAATATTAACATATATCATACATGGATACATAAACATACTATAGTATGTATGTAAACCTTATAGTATGGATAGTCGATATTAATGATTAAAATATACTAATTAAACTAATTTTGAAGATTATTTTGTTCAAATAGACTAAAGATCATGGATTTTAGAAGTTTTACTGTTGAATAATAATGAATTTTATTAAATGAAGATAGAAAATTAATACAAAATTCCAAAAAGGTGAAATATATGCATAATATGCAGCTAAACTGAAAATAGGTAAAATATGCAAGCGATATGCAAAAACATAGAATTCCGTGCTTTAATCATAATGAATACTTAATATATAACGTATATTGTTTATAATGTTAGTTTGTAGAAATTTTTACACAAATTGCGATATTAATCCAAAATTAAAATTTATAATTCTATGGATATAAATCATTTGTATTTATAAATTTACAGTGCATTTTATATGAAATAAAGAAATCAGTCAATTGTCAGATTGGGTCAATTTATTTTTCACAATTGGCGACAACCTCAGGCCATTCATCCATTTAGTCGAAAAAAGATTTCAAATTGGGTTGCAAATTTAAATTTAAAAAAAGAGCTTCAACAATTTCTTAACTCTCATCCTTTACACAATTTCACTCATAATGATTAACAATAAAAACAACATTGTGCCAATTTTGGTAAATTGTGATGGTTTAAATGAACAGAAATTTTAAAGATTATTCACTAAAATTCCTCTACAATATTTATAACATGATTTTCCCAACTAAAACTAAAAAACAACTCAACTAACACGGTCATAATTTGGTAAGATGATCAAATTTGAAGCAAAACGACTCATTCTCCTCACATTCTTCAATTTCCCTTTTCTTCATGATTAAACAACGGAATTGAAAAATGAATTATATAGATTTTACCCGTTTAAAGGTTTATTATTAACCCTACGAAGTTCTACTCTAACAACAATTTAATATAATTAATACACATTTAGTTACTTGCTTTTACAAATAAATTGAAAAGCAGAAGAATGAGAAAAAACGACACGATTAACAAAGTGAATTACAATTATGTTCCCAAGTATTTGAAAATAATAATTAAAGTAAATGATATAGAATAAGAAAGGAAGACACTTTCCCACCGGACGAAAAGTTCAAAGTCCCTGAATCCTCACAAACGATATTTTCATTACCATAAATTCACAATTTTTTTAAATAAAAAATATCAAACGGAAAAACTAATATTTTAACTCTCCCAAGGAACCCGAGAGAGAAAATAAGCCGAGAGTGATTAATAAATATATTTAAATCTTTCAATCCACTATGATGAAGAAGTAAAATTTAAATAATAACAATAAAAAATGCCTTTCAAAAACATACAAACGCATATTTGATTCATCCCACAACTTTCTATTATTATTTATGTAGTTTTATTAGTACTACAATCTCGTCCTCACTATTATTTATTATAAGTCTATTTAACTAAATATCTGTTAGGTAATTATTCATTTGTCCTAACACTTTGTTTCAAAAAGAGAAGAATTTAATTAACAATACAACTCATAGTTTTGTTAGGAAATTTAAAAATGATTCCTCAGCTTTCTCTCCATTCGGATTTCTCCCAAATTCCAAAAAAATGAAATTCCACATCAAAAAGTTCGAGATGTTTTCTCCTATCTATACTTATATATATTATTATTATATAATATATTACTTTAACACTGTCCTTCACTCAACAGTTTGTATTTAATTGATGTACACAGAAGTTGTAATTTATTCTAAACGTGTAAACTTGAGCAATTTCTCCGGTCGAGCAGAAGGAAAGTAAAATCATCAATTGTCCCACTCATACGAAAAAGAAGCTCAGGCCTTCGCACCACAAACAACATTCTTTTCTCTATAATTATTTATATAACTAATTAATAAACTGACAACGGTTGTTTGACCAATTACCTTTAAACTCAATTACACACCCTTCTCGCTCCTACTATATAGTAAATGCCTAAAAGGAAGATTCTATGTAGATATTCCTAATGTAATATTAGTAGTTCTACAAGTGATGATAACGACTAAATTTTCATAATGACACGTGATGACATTTGTGATGACATTGTAAAATTTTAACGTGAGAATTAAAAACACGAATATTTTAATCCAACAACTACTAGTTAATTATCATATAATACACCTCAACAGTTTCTTCTAATGATTCAATAAAAGGAAGGTGTCCAATTTCGAGAACACACGTCTTCACTCAAAATTGTCAAATTTACTCAAAACTTTCCCATCCACACAAAAATCCAAATCTCCACACATTTTGATTCAAATAATTTTATTAGAGGATAAATTTAATTAGAAATTTAAGATTGTGGAATCTAATAAATTCCTTTATAAATTAAATTCATCTTTAGACAATTCAACAAGTTGGAAATTTTGAATTTAGTCAATCGGTTACCATGAATGCCATCATGTCATCACTCTTGACTCTGGAGTCAAATAAATTTTTTCTTGGTTACCAAAACTTTAGGGCAAAGGTCCAATAAATTGTTCTTAAAGGTATCTAAAAATCAGTCCACACGTGTCCCCTCAAATACTATCAGCCTTACAACAACAAATAAAAAAATTGTTGCGGAGGATGAAAAGGACTCAAAAAGCGCAAAAAAGATCTCATTCCCCATCATTCGTACACACACACATGTGATGGAACTGAAGCTCTACACCCAACCATTCTCACAAAGAAGAAGAAATAAAAGACGGAGGGGGTGGGGGAAGAGAGAAGGAACATGTTTTTTGGAGGAGTCGTCTCCTGCCCTTGATTGCCATTTTAATTTGATTGTGAGTTCAAGGGTGTTTGACGACGATGACGCCGGGTCGGAGCTGCTGTTGAAACGTCGTTTGATGGAGGAGGAAAGGGGAGGGAGATCGAGAAGGTCGGAACTCGAGGTTCATCGGCTCTTCCCCTCCCTCAAAGGAGGAACGGGCAATGCGATTGAGGACATGGTGCTTCAACGACGTCACCGTGCTCTGTCCCCCTTCCACAGACGAGTGGGTGGGAGAGGAGCCGGGAGAAGAACAAAGTTCCATGGCTCCGCCTGGAGACGTCGACGGCCGGCTCGATGCCTCGCTTCCCTCACCACGTTCATCAGAGAACAAATGGTCGCCCTCGAGGTGACGAATTGCCTCCACGATCGTCTCAAGGTTATTACGAATCGTGTAGCATCTACAAAAATAAATAAATATATATATATATAAAATTACATTTCATGCCCGATTTACCAATATTAATAAAAAAATTATAAATATTCTTTAATTAATCATTTAAATAATAATTAATTTAAAAAAACGTTTACCTTGGAGCTTGGGCCTCCTCATGGATTCTTTGAGGATTGTATGGCTCAGCTTCCTCCACTGCTTGCCACCTGCTGGGAGATCATAGGATTATATTATATAATATGAAAGACCCTCTGTATTGGGTTGTGGTCACATTCTTTTTCCTTACCTTCCAATCTGCTCATATTTCCTCACATATTGGGTCGTCGTGGTTTGCTGTTGAGCCTGAAGCGACCCAATATGTTCTTCAAGGGAAACTCGATGGCGTCTTTCCCGCTCTAATTGAAGTCTCAATTCAATCATTTCCCTTCGGAGTTCAGAGAGCTCCGTTCGGGTATCTTCCCCACTCCCACTATGTTCGGGTGACATGCTCCCAATGCCTTCATCAGCCGACTCTACTGCTCCTAACAATTAAAAATACAACTTGTGTCATATGACCCCATATACCGTGCCAATCCACATTACATACACACATATTATACATACACATACATATATATATATATATATATATATATATACATAATATCCATGGAAAACACTTCCAATGCAGATGCAGTGGAAATTTTAATCCCAAGTAGCCCCAAGGAACCGAAAGAAAAACGAAGGGTTCCGAAAAGTTCCGAGACAGTTTGTAATCGATTCCTTTATATTTTTAGCCGGGTTCGTGCCATTCAGGCTTTTACTCTCGCCTTCTACAACTCTCCGCCCCCATCATTGATCTCATTACTACGGCCAAGAGACGACGCAGATCCCTTACGACCCCTCTCAAAAAAACTCTTCCAGGTGTGTGAGTAAAATAACTCCTTCATATTGCATATATTGGTAAGGAAAGGTTTCCAAGTATAGAACGGTTCCATTTGAACCCAATAATAATCTTACTCCACATCCATATTCAAAATTACTTTTCCATGGAGACTCATGCACATATGATCACAATATAAATAATATAATAATAATATAATATATATATATAAATATATAGAGAGAGGCATATACATTTAAATAAATCTCAAAATTAATTTTTTACCATCGATGGTCTTCCTCCTTTTCACAATGGCCGGTGGTATGTCAATGGGAGGTGAGTGGGGTGAGTAAACGTTGTTTCCGCCTTCCCCGACTGTCCTCTTCAGGGCAACATTGACGTTCGTGAGGCGGGTCTTTTCCTCTTCCAGCTGGTAAATATATTCAGCCGTCTGCTGAAGTATCGCCGCCTACAAAAAAATTCCCTTTTTAACATCACTCAAATGTCTCGTGCGAGGGGGTGGGAAAAAATGAGCTCAGCTGCCGCTTACGCCTACCACCTGCCTCAACTCACAATCTTCACAACCAAATAGACCCTCTCATCAAAATAAAAATAAACCCATCGTAATGACTAAAAAATAAGTTAAACTTTATTAAAAAAATGAGTCCAAAAATGAGTTAAAATTTCATTTAAAAAAATAAGTTGGGTTAAAAAGGAGTAAAAAAATAAATTAAAAAAGTAAGATTTCTTCATGAACAATGATGATTGGGTAATGAGAGGGAAATGAAGAAATGAATTGTGATGAATAATTAAGAAGGGTCATATGGATTTGTGATGAATGAATATTGTGAAGGATGGGATCTTGTAAGAGGTCAGGATCCCATGGGAAAGGCGGGTTCCTAACTTTCTCATGGACAGATGAACATGGAATTGAATAACTTGAGTTGCGCACACCCTTTACAACAACTCCAATTTCTCTATTATTTCTTATGGCCCATTGACTCACCTTGGACAGCTTTTCTCCTTCATGTTGGGGGAGGAGAGTTCGGAGCGACTGGAAGCCCGCATTGATGCTCTGCATCCGTCGCCGTTCATTAGAATTTGCAATCTCCCGCCGGATCCTTTTCTCTTGGTCCATTTGAATCTTTGGAGACGAGGACCGAGAACTTGCACTTCTCCTACAAACAGAGAGCTTAATGAGTATTTGGGCAAAAGTCCCTCCAGGAACTGAAGCGAGGAGCGTGGAGGGATTCCTTATGTTCCTTTCTTCAACCACATTGTGAGTTTGCCGCCGTTGTGGGGAAGAAATGGCCCGAGGGCCCTTCTTACATAAGCCATTCTTACTACGCCGTGTCATTGGAGGCCTGTGGTGGAGGCACAGGTGGGTTGTTTGACAAAGAGGGGATTGAATGAGCGAGCGTGGTTGTGGAGGAATGGAGTCCTTGTGGGAGTGGCAACCTCCACATTCCTCCGCGGGATCAGATGGGAATCATCTGCCCGCCCCCGGCTACGCTAAAACTATGCAATTCAAAAAATTAACCCGCAGGGCGGGTCTCATTCAATCCCTCCTTCTTAACTCCCGATTAAATAATTATTAACCATACATGTCTGGACGGATGACCATATTTACTCATTTACATAAACACTAATCTGAATGATTCAACTCTCATTTTTAATCAAGTCACATATTTACAAGACTCGAATGCGACGTAGAAAGTACAACATTGAATAAATCGAAATCGAAACAAGTCCAATTCCTGAGAACGAAAAACCCAGGTGAGAGAGGGAGGGAAAAATGAATGGGGGCAATGAATGGGATTTATTATTAATATATTTAAGTGTGGTTACAAAATAAGGCGGGGAATTATTATTTGAGGGCATTTAGTTAAAAGGACGGAGTAGCGTAGTCGTAGTACAACTGTCGTAGGGTTGAGTTCAATCCCATTCTGCCATGGTGACTCACTCGTGTCGAATATGATCTTAAATAAGTCAGCTGGAGGGAGGGACGCGGCGCAGAGGCACCAACCAACATGTGATGGCGTGGGGGCGACCGTCTGGCCGGCCTCTGTCTCCGTCTGCCCCTCCAGCCGGGGTCAAAAGGGGAACACTTACTTGGTGGCGGGCTCTTCTTTGATAGGGAAATCCTTCGTGGCGGGGTCGTGTCGTCTTTTGTCGGATCCGCGGAGGGCCAGTGCCATTTGCCACGGGATGAAGAGGGCGCGTCGTCGTCTCTCGCCTGTCGAGGCCCGACTGGGTCTAAGGGGGACCAACAGCCGCTTGGCGGGAACCTCCCAACCCCACTCTGGCTCCTCTGTCCTCCTTGCCCAGGACGAGGCCCGGGAAGGGGCCCAGGACTCGGGGCGGGTCTCGACGACCCCGGAGTTGTGTGTCAAAGTCAATGACGTCCGGTGTCGGCGGGTGGGGAGAGGAATGCGGGGGATTAGTTTTTGGGGCGTGTGTTGCGCGGGAAGCAGACGGAGCAGTTGGGCCTAGGATTCCTCCACGGCTTCCTCCCTCGTTCTACGTGAGATTTTCATTCATTGACGTTCCCAATACTCACGAATACTACGAGGAGCATCTGATGGGAAAGACAGATGATTCCCCCCACGCTCACACTCAAAAACTCAAATTCCCAGCCCTCAAACCCCATCAACCCAAAGAGCTCAAGACTCAAGTCTTAAGATACTCAAGAGTCTCAAGAGGTCCTAAAAGAAACGCTCGAACCAACTTCAATCCCGCTAATTAAATAAATTAAGTTGGGACGATGAGTCGGAAGTTGGTCGGCCTCATGGCGGCCAATTTCATTAAATCCAATTCCAAGAATTTTATTCAATCATCTAGGCTCAATGTCAATCAACCCTTCCTGCGAAATGTCCACGTCCCGCCTAAAAGACCCGGCTCTGTTGCGAAAATTGAGATGAAGCTGGCACTTGTCAGACCTATTGTTTCCCAACCTTCGACCACCGCCAAAAAGAGGACCAAGCGGAAGGTGGGGAGCCGGGTCATTATGGACGAATTTGGGGTCAAGGGATATGATTTCCTCCATGAAGAGAACACATTTCCAGTTGTGGCCTACGCCACATGTGACGAGCTCAGATTAGAGGAATTGGCAATCGGACTCAAAACCCAAGGGCTGTACATTCAAACTTCATGGTCTGAAGGTACACAATTTACATTTTATTGACCAATTGTCATTTCTTAACAGTTTGATTTGGACGTAGATTTGGACATGGAAGATGTCATCCACGTGACAGCCAAATATTCCATTGGAGACGAACCAAGGGAAATTTACTTTTTCAGAGAAGGTGCTGTGGTTTTTTGGAATGTTCCTGATCTTGAAAGACTCAATGTTTTGAAGTAAGAGAATATTTTAATATTAATATTGAAAATATTAACTTTAGTATTTATTTCGAAATACCGATAATTTATTTCTTAATTTTATTTCAGATTTATAAAAGATTACGCTGATGAGGAATATCTAGAGAATGACATTATACAGGAAAGCGAATACATGTTGTATTCTTACTATGACCAAAGGTTGATAATTGTTGAATGTTTATAAAATATTGTATTTTATAATTATTTAATGAAAAATAATAAAATGGGTAATAATGTTGTTTGTAGCTTAACCAAACTCATGAGGGGAAAGATTCACTTAAGTCAAAAATCTGACAATGGACTTCTTGAAAAATATACTTTTGCAAATGCAATGGCTCTTTCTGTCAAGTTGGGAATTTGGGAATCAGAGCTCGAGAAATTCGTGGATGGAATTGAACATATTACTGAGGTTGGAATTGATCAACCATTTCATTTTTAGGAAAATTGTTTAGGAAATAATTTAAAAAATTTATTTCACTATTTGTTATTTTAGGAATTGAAGAAAGCAGAAAAGATCCGAATCACAAGAGCTCAAGTTTTACAAAAGACAGGTGAATTGTTTGCCCTTCGTCATCAACTAAATATGAAATCAGATCTCCTCGACACTCCGGATTTTTATTGGGAACGTGAAAGGCTCGAGCGACTTTTTAGTAAAACCTATCATTATCTTTCCATTTCTCGTCGGACCAACGTGATGAACGAAAAGCTGAACCAATGCTGCGAACTTCTTGAACTCATCTCTTCCCATCTCAATGACGAACATCATGTCAGATTGGAATGGATGATAATTGCACTCATTACAATTGAAGTGGGATTCGAAATCCTTCATCTCTTCTAGTTCACAAAAGTCTGTTCCCGTCCTGAATTGTGGTTTCTAATTTATGCATTTTTATTGTCATTTGTTACTATAATCATAACTTCAATTAATAATAATTAATTCAACTTTTCGCATATTAAAATATTGAAAAAAATGAAGCGATGCGCCACATATTGCATTGTCTCCTTCCATTGGATTCTATGGTCGACCATATGAATCCTATATTCTTTCCATATATGCTATATGACGAGGTTGACCTCGAGGTCGCCGATGATGAACCCTGACAGAAGCCGGGAGGTATGGGAATGGGTGAGTTGGTTGTGGGCGAATGCGCAAGGTGTCAGGGTTTGTTTTGCTTGCTGGCGTTCACCACCCGTCCCGAGTCACCAAATCTCTCTGTCGAGAGATTCGGCCAAGGCGGGAAGGCTGAGTCAATCAATTTTTTGTCAAAATCATCCCGATTTAATTAACAATTAAACTCTTCCGATGGTTAGGTCTAAAATGGATTTGATATTGGAATGAGCTAGCCTCCCCAGTGAACTTTGCCCCCCTTTCGACCTTCTTTTAGTTATTCAGTTCACTTATCTTGGTAGGCAATTTTTTAATCAGCGGAAGTATGAGCGGTTCGGATTTTGAAATTTCGGGCCCTGATGGCCTCGGTTCTCAGGTAAAACGCGGACCGGAAGGACCGGTTAATTAAATTCAATTAAAAATGAGCCGGTTCTCATATTTACTAATTTTCCTCTTTTCTCTCTCTTTTTAGGGGATGGGGATCGGTGAAGAAACGCAGCCGAGAACACTGTAAGTCAGATTGCCGATTTGCATTTAAATTCAAGTGATCACCCTTTAAAATCTATCCAGGTACGTCGGAAATCTCGATACGCAAATGACTGAGGAGTTTTTGCTTGTTTTGTTCTCTCAAATTGGTCCAATTAAGGGGTGCAAAATCATTCATGAGGTGAGTTTTTTTTCTAAATCATTTAACTGTTCTTTAAATTGTACTTTCAAATAGTAGAGTTGAAACTCTGTTTTTAAATTCTAAATAATTTCTTTATCGGCAGTCGAAATGTCTCTGTTGGCGATTTTAACTAAATTATTGCCAGAGAGACTTTGACAGTTCATTTAAATTAGCAACATATGTTGATTCTTCGGTCTTTTGTTGATTCATTCAATGGATCCGAGATTTTACTCACTTTCATTTTAACTCCCATTCTCATTTAATTTATATTAACTTTCAAACTATAATTATCTACATTCAAATATTCGACATTTTTTTATTTGAAAATACTAAATTCCTCGGTCCTAGATTTATTTTCCTAACTCCCCTCAGTCTTGTTTACACAGCCCTCCTAAATATTTCCTTCTATACAACTAGGTAAATGTTTATGACGGAAGTGTAGAAAGGAAATTTATTAACCGAATTATAAATTTCAAATGTAAAAAGGCTGAATTGAATTATTTTATATTATTTGCATGATCTGTTGTTAAATTTATTTATTTAGACATGATTTGAATTGAATTTAGATTAATTTTATCATTTCAAATGTTATTTTTACTTGTAGTTACCTAAGTATATTTGGAGAATAATATTTAGTCTAACTTTTCATGATTATCATTATAATTATTGAATTTGCAATGTTAAAACTCTTCCAAAATCTATTCTTGAATTCTTTCTTAACAATTGTTTTCCATTTAAAGCTAGTTATAGAATTTCTATTTATCATAAAATATCACTCAATAATTGAGATTTTACAATTAGCACACCAAGTATATTTTTCATCCATTTTTAAATTCCGATTGTTGATCAATTAATTTATTTGTTACAATAGCATGGCTTAAAATATTTATTCTCAAAATTAAGCTACACTAGTTATTATTACCTACCTATGTATGATTCTGACAATAGCATATATGGAATTTTTATAATTTGAATGTTAAATTATACTCATTGTTATATTATTTTGAATATTGTAGTTGTAATTTTTGATGTATTTTGTGTAATAGTAAAGTTGAATGTCGTTGTTATTTTCTTACATTGTTCTTGGATGCGAGGAGGAAAAATCTTAAATGTTTGTCAGCTAAAATTATATAACTTGTAATGATTCATTTCATATTGTCGATTCATACGATTTTCTCCAACTTTGACTAATGCTTACATTCATTTGGCCCACAGACATCTGTATATAATATATGGCGATTAAATCATTTTATGTAGCCGGACGAATTGTGAACTTGAGTTATATTTAATTAATTATTTACAGTTCATTAGTCCTTTGGTGACTGAGGAATAGGAAGATTATTTATTCATTCAATTCTGGAAGTTTGTTCATTGTCCCGTGTTGTAAATCCTATTAGGTCCATCAATTAAAGAGTGGAAAATGTGTCGACGGGAGTTTCATTGACTTTGGCTAATTAAACCATTTACGAAGTGATGATGAGAATAGAGAGATCTCAATGTGAGAAATAGGAACTGAACACCCGCCAGCAGATTTCGCCGCGTAAGGGAATTGAGGACTGCGGCAAGCGCCAGCTGAATCATAATACTCATCGACATGGCTCCACATATATATCCAAATGTATCACAATATATCACAATATACACGGAGGAATGTATAGACTCTATAGCGCCCCAATTTCGCGACATGCATGGGGAAGAAGGCAAATGCATTGTGACACCATAGCCATGATATGAGTCATCTAAGGGTTCAGGGAGAGGGAATCCCTTTAAACATGTTTTCTTTGACTCGCTCCTCGGGAAATTGCAATTGTGGAGATTGAATTAATAAAATTAAGAATTTAAGACCGGAAGTGATGAATTTGAGGAATTTTGATTCACATTTTTCATCCATTTTTGTGAATTGAGCCCAATGGTTGTGATTGGCCGTGGGTGTTATTCCAAGGGGGGAGAAAGATTTCCTCCGTTTTCCGGTACATTCCGGGACGGTTATTAAAGTTCATTTGAGTATTGGCAATAAAGGTGAATATGATATGAGCGGGGATTGGAAGGAATTGGGAGAGGTTTAATTCCGACGTTGGTATTCTTCCCCCGTCCTCCACCCGTTTTCACACGTAGGGTAAATGGACTTCTCACTGACTCTCACTTTCCCAAATGGACGAATTTATTCACAAGTCTCGAAGTGGTAATTTGGAGAAATCTGTCAAAAAATGATCCTGGGGAGAGCGGGATGGTTTCTTCCCTTTTATTGCCTCCACCCCTTTGCATATCACCCGGGTATATTCTTGGGCATCTTCGGATGGGGAGTGTGGGAGGTTTAAAGGCTCCTGATTGTGAAATATTTATAGGCGATCACGTCGATAAAAAAGAGATCCCTTTCAAAACTATTTCTCTACAACTTTTCTTTTAGGAATCTTCCAATTTTTGTTCCCCATCTCCATGATGTCCATCGATTGAGGAGACATGTTCTTTTATTTATATCCAATCCCTTTCATCTCCAATCCCCTTTTTACGTCCTGGTCCCAACTGGGAAGTTGGGAAATTAAGGAGTCAATTGAGAGGTTGTTTTGGCCACTGGGTCGTGAAATCCCGCCACAGCTCGGCATTTTGACCGCCTCAACTCCCGCGCCTCAATCCAAATGGGGGGGGGGGGGGGAAATGAATGGCAATGAACAAGTCATTAAAATATATATATAATTTAAATTTGAGCCTTTCATCCCTTCAATGGGAATCAGTTCAACCTTCCTAAATATTTATCTCAATTCAATGCCCTCAATGGTTTGGTTCTCCTTTTCACAAAACGGCTGGAAGAATTTCCACATTTGTATCAATTTAATACTTCAATGGCCCAATTTGACCTGCGACTAATTGGTTAACAAATATGAAGCATAAAAAGAATCAACCTTTCTTGATCCTTATATCAACATTGATTGATATTACTTTTTAATATACTTATAATATAATTATGTAGAAAGCCTATGATAAGTGTGTTATTTGTCTATATTATTGAAACATATGAAATACGTTTTGAACAAAAGAAAGAGTAGCTGTGGCAGTTTAAAGTCGCGATATTTATAGAAGGAGTCTCGAGCTCTCGAGCTTCGTGTTGATTTGTTGGTGTGGAGGTGGAGTCGAATTTATTTTATTAAATAAATTTAATTTAAACTTGGAATTCCTCAATTTAATATCTTTTAAAAAATAATTTCAGCCGAACGGAGATCCTTACGCATTCATCGAATTCTGGGAACATCACGCAGCAGCAGCTGCATTAGCTGCTATGAATAAAAGGAACTGTTTCGGGAAGGTAAGCGCCATATTAATCCTTTGGGAATACTAATATCTTGAGACAATTAGGAGCATCGGGCATTGTAATTGAATATTAAGATGAATCATTCTTTTTCAACCTTTGAGCCTTGCAACTTTTAGCATTTGACTTTTAAATAAATTTTAGGGTTTTAAGCATTTTTACATTTATAATTAATATGATTTTCCAAATTGAGCAAATGATATGAAATTAATATTTTGGTGATTTTTGGGAATGTGATTTGTGGGGTTTAATTAAAAAAAGGTTTCAATTGTGTCCATGTGTCGGTCGTGTGGATGTCGTTGGATAGTCGTCGGGTGGAGTGAATTGAGAGCGGAGGAATGTTGAATGTGCTAGTCTCCGCATTATGCTTTTATCAGGAGTCCCTGAAGTGGGAGATAGAAGGGTCCTATACAGACTATACAATCCCCGGTAGTTGTTGTATCGCTCTCTGTCTCTCTCCGCTCCTTCAATAAATTTGATGGATTGGGGGAAGAGAGAGCCTTTAATGGCTCAAGGAGCTTCGGCCTATTGAGGAGAGGTATAATAACAAATTAGACTCCAGAGTTTTTAAAATCCCTTTTAAGCGAAATAATATAAAACAATTGTAGTTGTATCTCGATCGATCCGTTCTATGAACATGTGCAAGGATTTCTTCTCTCATACACTCAGCGGCGTCTTCCCCCTTAATGTGCTCCAACATGATTTGGAAACCCGGGTTTCTTTTATGCCTTTTGCCAAATGACCACTCCGATTTCCCAACTACCACCCCCGCTCAAATTAACCCCACCCCAATTAACCCCCAAGTCAAATTACCTCCATGTCAAATTAACCCAATGTCAAATTAACCCCATGTCAAATTAACCGCCTCATCTTCCTTCCTCATCATCATGAAGCGATGAAGTCATATGGGATTTTGAGGATTAAAGGCATTTGGGAATTTGGTTGCAGGTAATTTAGGGATTGGCAACAACAACGGTGTGGAAAGGACGGTGTGGGTTTTTGCTCAACAAGCATTTGTTGCTGAAAATAAAATTGATCATAGAAGCGAAAGAGGAGATTTGTGGTGGCTTTGCACGCAAGTTCGTATCCCAAAAAAGTTTGTTGGACTCGATTGTGGAAAACTGCACCGCTGCATCAAAACTCCAATCGATGGGTCGAGAGGTCTTTAAAATTAGGCATATGATGATGGGGTGGGGAATGTAAGGCAGGAGGGTAATGACCTTTCAGTCAATCCAAAGACAATCTTTTCATGACAGGTGGTGAGAATTTGGTCTTACTTTGGACAAACTTCCCCAAAGGTGGGCATGGATCACTTAGCGGAATCACCTTCTTTCAAACTCTTTACAAACTTGGGAAATTGGGGGAAGTTGGTTGCGGATGACCGGCATTTTCTCTCTACAACTTTCCAAAGACTGAAAAAGAACTGTTGCCCATTTTGTATTAAAATCTATCTCCTATGACCTGGGTCATTTCTAGGGTCATTCTTTCAATTCTCTATTTTAAAGGAGAAATAATTGGAGATTTGGGGTTATTTTATGTAGAGTGGTTCAATTTGAACCAAGTTAATTAATTTAATGATTGAGAGCATTGTAAATGGGTTGAGGAATTTGTATGTGTAAATAGGGGGTCTTAAAGGGATTAGACGATGAGGATTTTGTTAAGGTGGATTTTTGGATGTTTGGAATCATCTCCACTTAAGAGATGAAAGGGGGACGAGTCTGATCAACTATTAAAATTATAGCTCTTGGGGCTGGAGGGGAAAAAGATTAAATCCCTCTCATAAGGCGAGTTAATAATGTATGGGGATCCAAATCCAAGTCCTCGAGTTAACTTTGGTTAATTTAAGATTAAAAGGGGGGATTCGCTCCCATGGATCTCTGAGGGGAAAGGGGAAAAGGTCCTTTGGAGCATGTGCTGTTTATAAATATACGAAGGCTCGTTTGGGCCAGAGAGAGATTTCCCCTTTAACGTTTTCTCCCTCGCTCCCGAACTTTCTCCTCACCGAGTTGGAATTTTTTTAAATTCTCTCTTCTGGTCAACTTGACATTCATGGACTTCCATGTGTCAGGGAGTTGTTGGTGAACCTGTCGTGGTCTTCTCCATAACCTCACCATGCTCTTCATACCTTTCACTGTGCCTAATTTAATGCCGTCTTTTACGAACCTGGGATCAAACGCTAATGCCATGGTCTGTTTTAAGGTCAGCCTTATTAACAATAATTAAATAGGATTGTTTCATTTCACACTATATCCCTTTATTTGATTGATTGACATTAAAAGTCGAGGTGATTTGATTTTAAATTTATTTTACATCCCTTGGGTTGGATTGATACTAATTGTGATTTTTTAAGTATTCCATCTCATTGTTTTCTCTTTGTGTTGGTGTGGGGGAAGGTGAGGAGTCTTAAAATCCATGGGGCGTGTGTGGGAGAATTGAGAGGTTTATCCACAGGTTGGAAAATGGAATGTATAGGGAGAGATATCTATCTCATTTCCTTTCCCTTTCACACCGTTTCTCCCATTATCCTTTTTTTTGATTCTCCGCCTTGCTGCTCCCAATCAACTATGCAAATACTTTCCCCGTTCCGAATCCTCGTCCGGGTTGCGGATGGAATGGAATTTCCCCTCTAAACATTTCAATATTACCTTGTTTGTCCAATTGAGGTTAGAAAGAGCTGATTAATTAATTAAAAGATTTCATTCATTTTTCAAGGGATCTCATTCATCTTTCAAAAATTGTTCAACTTGTCAATTATCCTTGGAGTCCTTCAAAAGGAATCAAACATTCCGCAATGGATCACTTCAAATACTATTAAAATTCCTAAATCCATTTATAAAGTTCAAATTCCATCATTGGGGATTTTAATTCATTTTGTTCTTCATGTTGGGAAAGATGCGGGTCTGGACAACTTTACCTGAGATTTTGTTTTGAAAAAGTAGTGAAAACAGTTTTTAGTATATTTTGGACGTTGGAGAAATGTTTTATATTTATTCAACATTTTGTAGATAGTTTTTCAAAGTGGGGGTTTGGGAGTGATTAGCATAGATGAGGGAAAGTATTTAAAAGTAAACAGAGTCGGTAAAGAGACAGTGAGTTTTATCTCTGTTGATTCAGTTGGTTCATTTAAAATTTGAAGGGGGAAATGAGGAATTTCTCTTTTATGGGGGAATTTCACCTTATTTATTCTGATAGATGATGAGGATTGGGGGAAACTGGGTTTTTTGAGACAACATATGTATTTATGTATTTGTTGGGTTGGAATATGAATGAAGAAGGAATGTTCTCTATATGTATTATATATGTAAGTATAGGGAACCTCTCTCTGGTCGTTGTGTTCGTTTAGTGAAAAAATATTTCTCCAGAGTTGGCTTTTGCAGTTGAGTTGATATGAATGGATATTTCCCCTTGGTGTGTGCCGCCAAGTTTTGCCAATATTTGGCTTCTAACCAATTTTTAAATTTAATCTTTCTTTTATTGTAGGCGAGTCTTTTATTTTCTCTTTCCATCCAGGAGGATGAAGTTTTTTAAAAAATGGCCCAACACGGGTTTTAACTCTGGCTCCTTTGTTTCTGAGTAAAATGTCGAGAGACAAAAGGAGTGAGGGAGCTGATTAATTTTTCACGACCAATTAAGTGGTGGATTTGGGTGGGAGGAAAAACAAGGCTTTTGTGATTTGAAATATCAAGACTTTCCCCTCTTCTTTTCACCTTATCTCTTTCCTTCACCCTTCCCAATTCAACTCGGATATTTCACTACAACCATTTGAATGTTCATGATCTCCAATTTCCTCATCTTGGATATACATTCCCTTCCTACATCTACCATATATAGGACATAATATGCATTGGATGTATTTGTACATTGGGTGTACATTGGATGTATTGTGAGGATATAGGGGCCTATATGGTTGTATTGGAGGATAATGGATTAGAGTGTGCATGAAGGGTGGGAAAAGGGGGGAGATTCTGCACCATTGCATGCGCAAGCTTCTTTATTACCTTTCACACTTCATATGCCAAAAAATTATATATCTAAATATATGGGTGGTTGTGGGGTGGAAAAGGGATCGATGGCTCACGCGGTAATTAATTCTATACACATGGGAAGGGGATTTCCACAATCATGACATGTTTCACAGAGTTTAATGATGACCATTCCAGAGGTGAATGTTGATCACTGGATGGATTTGGGAAAAGGGTAGTGGGAGGATAATGGGTTGTAAATATATGAACATTATCCTATTTATTAATTTCATCCAATTATTACCAAGTTAAGATATTTCCCCTTTAATGGAGAACAAAGGGGAGGAGGGAGGGGGAATAAGTTGGGATTTGGAAAGTGGTGGAATGCGGGTTTGCCTTTTCGCTACCACCCGGAGTGAGTCCGGAAAGAACGTTTTTATACCCAGACTCCCTCGCCCCATCCAATCCCGTCTTCCTTTTTCACCATATAGTAGTAAGTCGGTTCTTATTGCCCTTTTTGATTCATTATTTAAATTAAGACAACTTGGAAGATTCTTTATCATAAAATACATTGGGGTGGATTCCTTCCAAACTCACAAATACTCCCAAACAAAAGATCTCAACACATTCCATTCCCCATTTACTTTTGATGACATTCATGTTGATGACAAGAAATTTTTATTATTAATAAACATGTTTGAGTAATAAACCATTTCTTGGAAATGTTGTATTTATTGAGAATAAATCCACAAATAATATTTGAATGGCTAATAATTAATGTGGAAATGGGCGGGAATTGATGGAGGAATTGACCCGAGTTTAACTATATAATGATTTCATTCAAATTATGTCTGATTTGATGAATAGAAAGGAACAATTGGGAGTTGAAGTTGAGGTGTTTTGAGGAAAGTTATACCTTGAAATGAACCTTCATTCTCGCTATTATTCATATTGAGTTATAAAGAGCCACAATTGG
Organism: Neelides folsomi; assembly: GCA_034687125.1. Classification (NCBI taxonomy): domain Eukaryota; kingdom Metazoa; phylum Arthropoda; class Collembola; order Neelipleona; family Neelidae; genus Neelides; species Neelides folsomi. The sequence continues at coordinate 26,505 of JAQGBZ010000092.1, forward strand.
CTCATTTGGTAACGAGTTGAATGCGTCAATCAATGGGAAATGATTTAAATTCACCTTGAAAAGATTCTTCACCTTTTATAACTTTTAAGCCAATCGATTTAATTAGATTTATATAATTCGAGGGACAAATAAGGAATTAAGTAAATACAAGAAGCACCAAGAATAATAAAAATTTCTATTTGAGATATTTTATTTAAATTTATAAAACTAATAAATACATGCAAGTAGGTATGTATTTATTATATGATATAAATGCATGCACTGTGGATTGTATGGATTGTATTGGATTTATTATTGTAAATTCGTAGTTTATTTGTGTACCTTTTGATGGGAAAGTTTTGTGTGAAAGGTAGTCGTTGTCGTTTGGGAGAATTGTAATTTGGATATTTATTTTAGTTTTCACTTGGAAAGACATTTTGATTAATTTCCCTCAAGTCAATCTATTAGTTGGGACATTTTAATTAGTCACGTATTCATGGTTTCATTTTAAAATTCCTTGGGAAGTATCTTGAAAAGGCGGGATGTCCTAATGAGATATTTTGAAACTTGGGTTTTCAATGGATTTAATTAATTATCAACTTTTTGTCTCTGGAGTGATAATGGAGGGAACCATTGGACATATTCCCTCTCAGGGAAGGATTCTTCCCATTTCCATTATTAAGGGGAAGCCCTTGGAGGGAAAGCTTGTAATTGGTCTTGTTTCTACATTTAAATTTTAAATTTCCTTTCTCAATCTCACGGATCCACGGCACATTCCGACCGATTACCTCCCAGAGCTCCTCAGAGAAAATGCCCTGCGGTGGTGGGATTATTAAAATTCCAACCTATTCCCAAATTGTCTTTGTTCATTAAATCGGAACTCATTGTTGGCTAATGGGACATTCTCGGGTTTTATCATCCAAACAATCATGCGTCAAAGGCATATTCACCACCGAGGGAATTTAACCCTTTTTAGTAGAGCAAATCCTTATATAATGAATGTTCTTTTCAGGAAATGAAGGTCAACTGGGCGACATCCCCAAATAGTCAATCGAAACCTGACACAAGCAGTAAGTAACTTTTTTATTATTTAATAATGATTTAAATCCATATGGAGTGAAATGGGTGGGTGGGGGGGGGGATTCCAGGGGGAGTGGAAGTCCCTTCAAGAGGTCATTTCTGTGGGCCCTGTAAAGTATGGAGAATTCGGAGGCGGAACAAAGGAGGCGCGAAAAATCCCCCGTCTTCTTTTATTGCTTAGGAACGGTTGAGAAAATACAAAGGGTAATTCGGGGAAAGTCGCTCTTTCTCGGTTTGGGTTCGGGGAAAGGGGCTAAACCGGGTTTTGCTCATTTCCCCTCTCTCAGTTGAGGAATGGTGTTGTTGGGGGTTGGAGCGTCTCCACTTGTTGGGATCCCTTTAGTGAACCTGTTGAGGATCCCACCTGCCCCATCAACTCCTTCACTCTGAAGGATGTGACCACATTGATCATCTGCTCCATCACCTGTCCCGCCCAACCCGCCAAAGTGTATTTCCCGGGAGGAAACTGCTGCTGTCCCTCCCGACCCACACCCGGTCTCCTGGCCTCCCCGATCCTTTCCCATCCAAGTGGGATGTTGGCCACCATGTCGGCCCTCATGCTACCCCCCACCCCCACCATGGGCCATTTGAACCAACCGTTCCCGGTGTTGGGGTTGAAGACTCTCGACTCCCTCAAGCCGCTCACCACAGCGGGAAAATCAGGTCATTCATTATTGAAAGACACCACGAGGGAAGAAACCCCTTTCATCTGATCATCAATTCAGGGCCTCTTTAATAAATAAATCCCTTGCTTTCATACTTTTCAATGCCTGGACCAATATTGACTTTCCTTCACCTCACCTCTTCTATCAACCACTGTGTATTTCACTGACAAATAATATCATATACCTATACTATATAGACAGATTGACATAACAATTGTTGTGAGGAAAACTTGTATGATTTAAAACCCCAATTTTTACATCAATTCAAAATTGAGAGAATTGTCCTTTTCATTCATTTGATGATGATTGCAAGCTAATGGAGGATGATGAAAAAGGTTTTTATGTTAATTGACCCAAGCATTTATTTATGAATTATATTTATGGAATGTAGAGAGTGGGGGGTTTAAAAGAACCCTCTGAGAGCCTTTAGAATGTTTTATAGATGAAAGGGAAAAGTTTAATTGTCCTGGTCGAGAGAAGGGAATTTTATTGTGAGAAGATGAGACTTGTGCCAAGAAAATTCCCCTCTTTTCATTTACTCCTTTTTATCTTTCTCAACCGGGAGGGAGAGAATTTGAGTAAATTGTAAAACCCAAACTTTCCCCTTGCCAAAAATGGTAATGAATTGTGGGTTTAGGGGGATTTGCCATTTCTTGCCCCTTTTTCTCTCTTCGATGGGAAATGATGGAATTAATTGATTTTTTTTCTATTTATTTTCAGAACATTATCACATATTTGTTGGAGACTTGAGCCCTGAAATTGAAACGCAAACACTACGGGAAGCATTCGCACCGTTTGGAGAGATCTCGTAAGTTTTTAATAATAAACATTTTTTTTCTCTTTCTTTCTTCTCAATATAACCGCCAAGTTGTTGAACTTTTGTTGGGATATGGGAGGAATCCAGAGAGAGAGAGATTTCCTATTTACTTTTTTAAGTTTGAGCGAGCAAAAGTTTTTAAAAACTTCCGCGTCCTTCTTGCCCTTCGCTCTTTCTGTGTAGAGAAACATATCGAGGAGAGTTTTTTTTAATTCAATTTCAACAATTTCACTTCACAAAGGAAGTTTAAGAAAAATGTTGGTTTTTTCCTTCGTCGGCATTATAAGAAAGGAAAGTTTCTTTCATCTAAGAGATCCAATTAAAGCATTTTTAAGGTTACAGAATGAATGTTGCTTTCAAATGGCCTCTCATGTTTAAATAATTATTTACAAAAGAATTTAAACAGAGTTTAATAGTTAAAGACCATACTTGGGGTTTTGAGTCACATTGTCCGTTTTTAATAAGGTTTACATTCATTTGAATAAATTTCTGACTTGTCGAGGTTCAATTTTGGTTTTGGGGTGTCTCGGAGCGATTCTGGCCATGTCTTGGCAAATTAGCCTTCAAAATTCCATCTTATAGAATCAAATGTATGGAATTGACAAAACTATAGTAAGTATATATATTCTATACGCGTTAGATATATTCCATTTAATATATTATTCCCTAAATGTCATATGCCATAAGGTTTCAAGTTTCATTTGAATAATATGATCAATTTGATCGTCGTGTACTAATATGTACCTATGTAGATATAATATTTATGTAATACAGTAATACACTATTATGTTTTATTTTGTTCAAGATGATAAGAAACGACCATTTGTTGAGATCATGATAATAATGAGTAATTGCCAAAGGCTTACCATGAGAATTATCAAGCATGTGTAACAATGTAATACTATATAGCTTATAGATATTATAAATTATATAAAATGTCAACATGTAAACTTCTATTTCATCTCTCAACTTCCTTTCTCATAAAACTCAAAAGTGGAAAAATTAAGTTAGGGATGTTTTCAAATTCTTCTCAATGGTTTGTGCCTGAATTTGGAATTGTAAATCAATTTGAAATTTGATCATTATACATTTCAATATTTAAATTCGTTTCCAAATATACATAGTTTTTATATAATATTGAGGATATATTTGTAGAGTACATCTAAAAGAATACATAATGATGGTATGCATGGAAGTATGTGTGTGTAATATATGGTAAATATATATCCAAGTTGAGTATTTTATGTTTTATTCATGTCTGATATCAATTCCATGGTTTAAATAGGAATGACCAAATTGAACCACGTAGGATCTGCAGTCATTTGTCCTTTCTTTTCCCTCCCCAATTGTCTTCAAATTTTCTTACCCAGCTTTTTGCATATTTTGTATTTTGTGGAAATGAGAAATGACATTGTGTCAATTTGTTTGGTGTTGACTCGGGAGGATTTATCAATTTATTCTCATTTGGTACAATTTGGTTGGTTGACGGGGGGAAGTGTGGGGAGTTTGGTTCATTAATCACCTTTTGTTCTTTCGCTACAAGTGTTTGGATTGGGAAGGAAATATTTAATTAAACGGAAGGTAATTAAACTTCTCGGTTCAATCGCTTGAGGTAAAAAATGAAACTAATGTTTTGGGGATTCCTCCACCAATTTCCCTCTTTCACATTTGGTCCTGATTTGTGTCCGGAACTGAGTGAGTTAGTGAGGAAATGTTTTAAACTCCAATTGTCTATTTGATATTCACGAGGAAAGAGATCAGTCGATATTATATATATATATAATTCATATATCAATCTCATACGTTCCTCATTATAAAGGAATTTCTATTTCCTCCATTTCCCCCTTTTATTACCTCTGATTTGGAGTAAGTCCATGAGTCTTTTTCTTGGGTTCTCCCAAGAGTTACGACTAATTTCCTCCTTATTCAATCAGACTCCCTTCGGCCCCATTCCTCATCAATTCCAAGGATTCGTGAAACATGGGGAATTGAAACTGGAAATTAACTTTCCCTCCTCATCCTATCAAATGTACGGGATTTATTCAAACGGAGGGATTTTAGGATTTAACCAACATTATAAATAAAGACCCTGGTTTATAATATATATATAACTTTAACGCTATTATGTTTTTTCTATTTTAATTTAATGTGGTTTTCCGGAAATGTTTTACTAATATTATTTTGTTTTCTTTTTTTACAGAGACTGCAGGGTAGTTCGAGATCCCCAAACACTCAAATCGAAGGGCTATGGATTTGTTTCGTTTGTTAAAAAGACGGTAAGTTCATTTTGATTTTAAATTAAAACTCAACATGTTGAATTAAAATATTAAATTTAAATTCCTTTTTATTATGAGGATTTCAATGTTTGGGTTTTTTGGGTTTAGGAAGCCGAGGCGGCTATTAATGCCATGAATGGTCAATGGCTTGGGAATAGAAGTATTCGGACGAATTGGGCCACAAGAAAGCCACCGCCGCCGAAGAGCGAAGGAAAAGATACAAATGGTAAAGATTGGATTTTTTTAAATATAAAACATATTATAAATGAATTTGAATTTAAAAACTTTTGGATCCTCCTTAGATTTTTTTTCAATATTTGATTCATTTTATAAGCCATTTTAAAAGACATTCTATTTGTTGGTATTTTGAGTAAATGGATTCATTATGTTTCCGCATTTGGGTTTGAATGTATTTATATTTGTTGGAAATGGGAGCCGTCGTTGGACAGAGATTGGATCGGGATATATTTTCTCGAGTTAAACTTTTGTGGGTAAAATGGAGGTCAGACGAGTGGTTGGGAATCTTATCTTGACCCTCCTGGAGGGGGAGAACCCTAATGAAATTTATGGGCTGTGGATGTTTTAAGACCCACGGGTTTCATTTCTCTCTCACAGTCATTATTCGGAAGGGGGTTTTACGGGGGGAGGGAGAGCATGCTCAATTGATTCTTAACTTGTAGTCATTGTATGACAAATCCTAGGGTTGGGGTCATGACCTCATAAAGTTGCTAATGAGGCCGATTTTTGGCGGCGAGACCTCGGGGACGGACCTGAGTTTTTTGTAATTTATTAGGGCGAGTTGATTTGTAAGGAGAACACACCGAGTGAATATAAATATGTAGTGGAGGGTTAAGAATGATATCAACCCGAGTTTGGAAATGGAGTAGTTTAGAGGGAAGCTGGAGAAAGTCAAATTAAACTCACCCTCCTTCTTTTTCCGAATCGATGGTTATTTTACACGGCCTCTCCACCCAACCCCGAATCCCCGATTATAAATTCCGACCCGGAGTCATGCGACTCCGTTGATCTCCATGCTAAGAGTATGTACATGGACGTTTGGGTGTTCTTTGGAAGTTGGCACGCGAGGGGCAGGTAATGAAAGAGGGAGGATAAAAATGTTTTGGCCCCCCCAACTACTTTCTTCGCATATTAATGAGGGAGTGGGGAGTGAATTAAAAGAGATCTTTGTCGTCGTAATCGGGAAGTTTGGCACGCCATGGATGGAGTCTTTTTTCCCTCGTCACCTTTTGGGAGTTTGACGATGGAATGGGAAATGCCTTCTTAGCATGGGAGGCATAATCCAAATATTCACTTTGGCACAAGAAGAAAGTCATTCAATTAGGAATCACGAATCTCTCATTTCCTCACCGTCGGCCTTTCTCTAATGGAATCTCTCATGGGAAAATCAATATGGAGATTTGAGTTAATTGGTTAAAAGGGTGGACGGAACTATTTTTGTGTCAGGGCTTTCCGCATAATTCCTCCCCCCCACGTGGAACAATTGGTCATCAATCCCGTCGCAGTGGAAGTCTGCAGTCGTTGGAGATGGATTTGTGGGCGTGGTGGGATCGCTTGTTGCATCTTTCGGAGAGTTCAAAGGAGTTCCAATCCTCAGGTGATTCATCTCCTTGGGTCTCTCTCTCTGCAGAGGTCCTGAGGGAATTTCATGGTTGAATAATGGAGATGCTGAGAAGGGGCACGTAATTAAATCATCTTCCTCCTTTGGAGATTTGAGCTAATAAACCCGGGTAATGCAGAGGAGGAATGGGCAGTTAAATAATGGAGCAAGGAGGAGATTGAGCTATAGGCATGTACAGTGCTGTACAGGAGAGACACATTTTGGTGCATTGGATCCTCTGCGGTGGATCCCCGACAAACCCCCGGGAACTCGAGAGGGGGAGCGAGAGATTATGGATCCGCACAATCTTCAGACCCGCTTTACGACCAACTTAATGCCAAGGGATATATATTTCAAATACCTTTGTCTGTTAATGCCAGATAAGTTTATTTAAAATGCCGAGGATCCAAAGAGGCCATCTAAAGAGGAGGATCCAAAGAGGAGGATACAAAGAGGAGATGAGGAGGATGTAAAGATGATTGTATATTTTGTTTCAGTGGGTAGCTCGAAGCAGTTGACGTTCGACGAAGTGTATAACCAGTCAAGTCCCACCAACTGCACGGTTTACTGCGGCGGAATTGCGAACGGACTTAGCGAGGAGCTGATGCAGAAGACTTTCTCCCCCTTTGGCCACATTCAGGAGATTCGAGTGTTCAAGGACAAGGGCTATGCTTTCATTAGGTACGGCGACGGCGGGACGGGCGGAGGTTCACTTTCCCCTTCCAGATTCGCCACCAAAGAGTCGGCCACCCATGCGATCGTCGCCGTTCACAACACCGAGATTAATGGTCAGACTGTGAAGTGCTCTTGGGGAAAGGAAGCCGGGGATCCTGCCAATGTCTCCAACCAAGTGAGCTTCCCCTTTCAACTCAAATGATCCTAATTGAGGTTTTTCAATCATTCAGCAACAGCAGCAGTATGGGTACGGGTCCATTGCAGCGGCCAGTTCTCAATATCCTTATGGCTACGCGGCGGCCGCTGCAGGGCAGCAAATGGGCTATTGGTACCCCCAAGGGTATCCAACCCCCCAGATGCAGAATCAATTCCTCCAAGGAATGCAAGGCTACTCCTACGGGAATTTTGGCTACCAGCAGGGTTACATGGGGTGAGTTCTAGCCGCCCCGACTCTCGCACCTCTCTCTCTCTCTCTCTCTCTCTCTCCACACACATTTTGAGTTGCTCCTCTAAACTCCTTTCTTTTTCTTCTTCAGTTTGGTATTGTGTATGTTTTTGTCCCAGGGCTCCAGAGTCGCCTTCTCAGCAGGTTCAGGAAGATTGGAAAGTGAGATCTGGTCGGAAAGGACAAGACCAGAGAGAATGGTAAACATTGGACGGGCCCTCTGCATGTTTTGTCCCTATCCTCCCAAATCCCCATGTTTTCAAGGAAGTCAACCCTTCTCATTTCCTCCTTCTTTCTTTCCCAGGAACGTGGGGACAATGCAAGGGATGACTTCGTGGGGCCAAGGGATGAGCGGCGGATCTCCCAATGCTCAACATATGAGCGGGGGAGCAGCAGCTGCAGCGGCCGCCATTCAACAACCAACTGCGGCGGGACTCATGGCGGCATCGGCCTATCCCATGCAACAGTTCCAAGTGCTTAACCCAATCACGCTATAAAAACCATTATCGGCCTCGTCTCACACTTCTTTCCTTTTCCCTCTAGGCTCAGTGACGGAGATGAACCCTTGAGAGACAAAATGAGGAGCTGAACCATCGTCTCTCAAATTAAGTGTGTGTTGAATATATATATATATATATATATATATATATATATATATATATATATATATTAAATATGAAAAACCTCTTGTTTTCAAACTCGGGAACTCTGTGAAGAAATTTTAAAAAAAGTGGGAGTTTTGTATTGTAAATTTTAAATATCATTTGTTTTTTAGTAAGGAATACAAAAAAATTTATATAATTTGAACGAACAATTAAATGATTTGAAGGAATAATTAATAATTTAAAACTCGACTCGCCTTAAATATAAAAACTGCACTCATTGGAATCAATGTGAGTTGACAAGCCCTGCCTGTTTTTGTACCCTCGTCGAGACAAAAAATTGATATTTGAAAAGGAGGCAAATTTTGCCCCGGATTTTAAACGTTATTGGAATAATTAGGTAATTTGTGAAATTCTTAAATTGTAGGAAGGTTCTTAGTGAAACCAAGAGTCAATTATTTTGAATGTCTGTATGTACTTGAATGTTAAACGTAGGATTAGTTTTAAGTTAGTGTAAGCGGAGGTTTTCCCATCGGAGGGAAGAGGAAGAAATGTTTTTTTCCTCCCCCCTCCGAATGGTTGATTTAAATTTTAAACAATTGTTGCCTATGTTAGGTTCTTCTGTCAATGTCATGTACAATGTTGTGGAAGCGTGTTTAGAAGATCCATAGAAGGATCCCCAAATTCCCAAATGTGTAAATATAGGAATTGAAACGTTGTTGTTTGTTAAATTCACCAAAAAACCCCTCCTTTCATTTCCCACAATTTTAAATTTAAAAAAGTAAATTTAGGTTTTCCTATGTATTACAATTGTACATTCGTTATCTTATACATATGTGTGTATAACTGTATATGTCAGTAAGTAGGTAATTTGTTCAGAGGAAGGTTCATTTCTATTTAATTAAAAATCTTTATGATTGTGTAAGAAAAAAATATATGGAAATGTTGTGTAATCAGCTAAATAAAATATGTTTTCTCTTAATGGCAATTATTTAAATAAAAAATTTAGTACAAGCCTTCAATTCGCGGGGAATCTTCATTTTATCATCTCCATCAATTAGGTTAATTTAATTATACTTTTGTCAATTTCGCACATTTAACTTGTGAATTTTGTACTTAATATTAGAATTATTAGAGAATCAAAAGAAAAGAATGTAAAATGTAAGCTATTTATTAGAATGCGTTAAAAAACCAACTATGTATTAAGAAACCTTATGAGTTTGGATAAATCACAATTGATTTCAATGTTGAGTTCATTATAATTTATTCAAGTCATCTATTACCTAAGTTTCATTATATAATATTTTATTTTATTAACTAATTGGACGAATACTAGAGGAAATTGATGATTTACTCTTGAGGCAAATAATTCTCACTTCTTTTTCTAATCCTAATTCACATTCATATCCTTACATATTTCCTCATGAAATTCATGTTTCATTTCTTTATAAATAATTCACCTGATTCAATTAGCAAGTATTACATAATTAAGTAGGTATTTACCTAGGTATATAATATTATGTTAAGTAGTTTAAATGTTTAATATAGTTAATACAGACCTACATACTCATTTAGATCTTTGTCAAAACGTCTACAACTAGGTGAATGTTAGATGAAGCGAATTTACGCGGTTCGTAGTCAAAGTAAATATTTTTGTGAAGAAGTCGAAGATGAATTTTCAATTTTTTCAAGAGCTCTTTTAACTTGTTTGACATAATTGACATTGTTATTTATTTGCACTTGTAATTGAATTATTTGGATGTAGTCAATAATTTTATCTACTTATGTTTCAATCATAGTGATATGATTAATTCATATATGCAAAGATTTCAATATATTTTTCAACATTTATGTGCCTTTGAAATTAAGTTAGAGAATGGGTCACAATTTGACTGAGAATTTAATTGGATGTCATCTTGTTGGTAAATATCAAATTATACAATATTAAGCATTCATGGAATTAAATTCTATTTTCATTGGAATTACGCTAAAAATTATTATTTTTTAGAAAAAGATTCGAATGGAGATTTGCTTTTTGTTTGGAGTTATCCAAATCTTCAAAATGACGAGAGAATCATTTTCATGAGAAAATGTCAATATTTCTTTGATTGCAAGAATCTGCAGGTGTCAAGATTCTTTCGAAACAAGGACCAATGGGTTTACACGCACTTCACTGAAGTATTTTCTTCTGATAAACTATCAGAGGTAATTATAGTAATTATCATTCACATTCAAGAAAATGGTCAATTAGTTAACAAGAAATATTTTTTAAATAACTTATAAAGTAAAGTAATAAAATTGTTTTCTATTTGGAAGGTTAAACACGTTGGGCTGATTATAACTGCACATGATTTTAATCCAGAACGCTATGAAACCCTCTGCAGAGTATTAGCAAAAAGTTATTGCAAATCTGGTCAAATTCCTCTTATGCTCCAACTCTTTCTTTCTGTGGCCATTAAAGGGAAATGTACAACTGAAGAAAATGGAACTTATTACTTGAGCGAGTACGAGACATTAAATCCATATAGAAATCATCGTCTCAAAGGTATAAAATTCCTTTTAATTTCAAAATTAATATTTGATTTTTATCAACTGACCACTAATTAACTATAATCAATCAAATTAACCATTGATTTGCATTTTACACATTTCTATCATTAGTATACGATTTGAATTAATTTGGCTTTTTAAAATTTTTAGAAATAATTTCAAGATTCGGATTCGACAGTGTTTTAATTTACAATGCTCTCTTACTTAAAAAAAAGATTGTTATTTATCATTACGACGTTGATAGTTTGATCGAGGTAATATTTTATATACCAGTATTAATAATAAATAATAGTTAATAGTTTTATGCTAATATGTACAATAGCAAATATTATAGTAATTCAATTAAATAATAATAATTTTACTCCTGTAGTTTGTATTAAGTCTGCCGGCGTTTTTGACACATAATAATATGTGGAATTCGATTTATCCATGGGTTCATTGCAAAGAAGATGAACTTCCTTTTTTCAGAGTAAGATTTTATTAATTTTGAATACATCTAAAGAATGTTTAAATATTTATAATACGATTTTGACCATTTTTGTATAATGTAGGAAAGCAAGTTTCACATTATTGGGACTGCTTGCAAAAATATGGAGAATCAACTTGGTATCTACGATGTGTTCGTAAATGTTCCTGCATCAGAAATAGTCATTTTACCAAAGGCCAAAGGTATGAAATCAAATATGCCCAAATATATTTACCATTTATTGCAAAGAATTGTCATTTAACTCAATTTTTTTAATTAGTTTATTAAAAATAATCTTGTTCCAACAATGTACATTTACATTTCATATATGGCAATTGTGATTACAAAATCAAACGTTAAGTGTGAGAGTCGTATCTAAATAGATTAAGTAAATTGTAAGCTTAATTCCTAATTTTCGTATGGTTCCAGAGTCAATGACCATGACCAAGATGCATAAAGACATCGCGTTTTACATGGTCCAACTTGCAGAAAAGGAAAATCTCACTGAGAGAGATGTTATGCAAGAAATTTCTAAGAAAACAAAGGAGTTTATCGACCATTTAAGGTTCTTTGTCAATTCATTTGTCACATCCCCAAATGCATCTTAATTCATGCATAATAATATAATAATACTTTCTTTTTAGCCGAACCAAATGTATTTACACTAAAGATCAGTTTATGTAGTATTTAAAATTAAATAACTCTTCAATTTCTTTCTTTACAGGGAAAATGTTGCCAAGGAAGGTCCAAATCAAAACCACGAAGAAATTTCCAAGGAACTCAGTGATGCCCTTGTTCAAACTCTGGCTCAAGCAGAAAATCTCTCATGACGGGGATTTTTTCAAAAATAAATTTTTCCAATTGGTTCCTTCGCGGATTAAAAATTATATTTAACAACAATCGCCAGTTTCTTCATTAAAATAGCTAATACAATATATACTGTATTGTATTTATATACTTATCTACAAATATATATATTTAATAATTTCGCTACTTCGAATAAGGAAACATTAAAAAATCTACAATATTATAATAATACTATAATCATAAACTGTAGCTTAAATAAATTCCATGAAAGAAATCTAATGTAATTTACATTTTGAAACATAATGTTGTAACTTTTAAACAAAGTATTTATACTGGAAAACGGAGCGTAGGTATTTGGCTAGTAAAAAAAAGATGAAAATACACATATTGTTTTTATTTATATATTAATATTATAGCATATATATATTATAAATATGGTTAAATACTTAAATATTCAAAATGTGTAAGATCCTCAGAAAAGAATAAATATGAGAAATATTTGAGTCAAAGAGGTTTTAAAGTGAGAAGAGTCATTTTGTAATAATTAAACGTTAATTAGGAAAATTCAGTTCTCGGGAGCCTTTTTGTTAGTAGAGCATAATGGCACCGTTGCTTTTCTCCTCCTTGATCGGTTTGTGAGAGTGGTGGCGATTCCTTCGGGATTGCTGAGACCCAAAGAAGATGAGGACGATGTTAAGAATGTGAATTATGGCTGATCCCACGACGAACCAAAAGGAATATCCAAGAACGGCGTAACCCTCAGAGTTCCACAAGTTTTTTCTGTCTTCTACCGGAAGGATGTTGTGACGAAGCTTCAAATGGTATTGGACTCCCCATGTAATTACAGCCCCCAAATTGCTCAACACTAACCAAATCAACACATATACTCACAATACAGTCTACACTTTATTTAAATTTAAATAAAATGATGAAATTTAAATAAACATTAATTTAAAAAAACCAAACTTACCGCCAATGGCGTTCCAAACATAAAGTCCTGGAATTCCTGTAATGGCCTCTACAGGACTTGTGGCCGTGTTGACGAGGGCGAAAACGGCCGAAAAAACAGCAAAGAGAATTGCCAAACACACGAAACCAATTGTTGCCAGCCAAAGTGGATAACTCATAAAGCTCCGATCTTCTCTCAGAACCTCCACGACTACAACAAAAAAAGGTTTATCATTAAGAACTTGATTGATTTTCATCAATTTTTCCAATGGGGCACTTTGAGAAGAGAATTTAAAAAACGTGAATGAGATCTTCCTTAAATTTGTATCTCATATACAGGAAACTTATACATATGTCCAATGGTTGGGAAGTCAATGGCCAGAACCCAGAACATGTTCGTGATCACTTTATTAAATCCTTAGATGTTTCCCAAATAATGACTAGGAACATTTGAGAATCTTAATGTATACAATCCGCATATCCTAATACTTATTGTCCTCATCGGCCTGAAAATCCTGTTGGAACGTAATACAATAGGGATATGAAAAAAATGCTTAAAAACTTCAAGTTTCATGTTCGGTGTCTTAACACAGAAGGGCGAACATGCGAATATGAAAAATATGAAAAATAAGGATTATTATTATTTTATTACATTTACAATTGTATTGTTTAAGCATTATTAAATTAATAAATACATCCTATATAATGTGAAGGTAGATATACTCATATACAGTAAGTAAAATATGTATTCCTTTTATTATCCCAATGGACAATATAGTATATAAAGTACTCTACACATAAGTATTATTATTTTATGATATACAATTTCTAAATTGTAAGTTTGGCAAGTTCATAATACATCAAGAATGTATTGAATCTAATGAGTCGATTAACTCGTTTAAGTCAGAGGTTCAACCTTGTGTTTTTGCGACAACTCTGGAATTGTAAACAAAAGGGAATTACGTGTGAAAAGTGAAAATGAATTCTCGTTCAGCTCGTTTGAAAATAGTTAAATGATAAAGAACTTTGATTCCACATGAACCATATTGATGCTTTGTAAATAAATGCATTTGGAAGTTGTGTATGACTTTTTATATATGGGGATTTATGTTATTGCCAACGACGAGTATTTAATAGGACATGAGAAGAAGAGTAAATAATTATAATTTTCTCTCTAGATAACTTGATTAGCTTCTTTTTACTCATATACAGGTGAAGTTAAATACACTGTAGGAATTGAGAGAGGAAAAGGAAGCCCATTTTCCTTTTCACACATTTCCCTTAATTCAATGTTTTTTATATTTAATTTTTGCATACTTCCACTTCTAGTAACCTACTCGTTTCTGCCTTTGTATTTTTATTGTTGACTCCCATTAGACTCCCATTAGTAATATACAGAGCAAAAGAGAGAGAAAATGCATTGGAGCATTAAAGTCACTTTCTTATACTTTCATCTTCCTTTAACAATCTTTTTAACTCTTTTAGGTCTTTGTTTACATAAAAATCATTTTATAAACTTTTCAACGCTTTTCAACTCCACGATCAAAACATTGTTGAAATCCTTTTTATTAGAAAATTAAGACACATTTGGCATCGATGAATCGGAATCGGAAGCAAAGTTTGACTTTAAAAAATTTAAAACATTACTGAAATTTATTTATCTGTATTTTACAGATATCTTATGCATTTTTATACCTCAACTGTGACATTTAGAGAAAACTGTCTATATTAATAAGAAATATTCCTTGTGCTCTCTTTCATTGATTACCGTCATGATTGGAATAGTTTTAAGAATGTGTGAATTTTTGACCATATTAATGACAGAATAATATTTTGTGGTGACGAAGTTGTAAAGAAAAGCATAATAGGAAAAGAAACTTTTATTCAAGTTGAGTCAGATTTCAATTATATAGCGATGCGTTCAGTTCACAAGTCTATCATAACTGGCTAAGTAAATTAAATTTAATGAATTGGAGTGAGGTCGCATCGAGGATGACATTAACCCAAAAACTTCAATTTACAGCGATTCATACACACATACCTACATACATATGTCTCCTATATTGACTATTATCTGAAAAGAAACCTCTTGATATGAAAATGTTTGTAAAGATGCCGACCGACGTGAGTGAACTCACAATGACACTCAAATGACACATTGTTTAGCATAGGAAAATAAAGAAGATGATCAAAGTTATATTTTAAAAGTGTTACCATTGATGTCGGAAGGTCTCCATCCGAATCCAGCATTGAGGTTTTTCCTCCCGTAAAAGAGCCCAAAATGAATTCGCCCCTCCGACTTGTTCGTGATATTGGCATTCTGAGTTCGATGAGCCCGACCCACAATCCAATGCTGTGTGCTGAGGGCTGCTAGAAGGAGAGCTAAGGCAGCACAGCAGGTGAGGAAGCTGACAAAGGTCATTCCTCTCCGGAACACCAAGGCACCCATCCTGGAACTGTGTTCACTCCTTCTTCGGATTGACCATCAACTTGGATGGGGTTTGGAGGGATTCGGAGGATCAAAGACTCATTCCTCACTCCTTGGCACAAAAGGAAGTCGGCGAGTCGGGGAAATGTTCAATGGCCCAATTGGACTCCCAAGGCTCTCCGCCTTTGTTTTTCGGAGAATGAGTTTTGGGTAGGAAAACGAGATCTCTTGTCTTTCCGAAAGAGATCCCACGGATTAAAAGACAAAAGAAGGGAGAATTGTAATTTACTGTTCACCATTCACCGTTCCTCCTCTCTTTGAGTCTTGGAGAGAAAATGGGGTTGGATGGTGTTGAGGTGGAAGTGGAATTCACCCCCTTCCTCCCTCTCTCACCTGACGCCACCCCAAACCCTTCAACTCAATTTCAAGATCAGGAACAAAAACCCTCCATTGTGGAATCTCCCAAATTCCCTTCCTTCCGTTTCACATCCAAATCCCTCGCTCAGTCAATACAACGACATTTAATACAAATACATGGACTCATGTACTCAAACATATACACTTGTAACTTTACATACACAATTTCTAGATATTTAAATAAATACATTACATTTTATCATTTAATCACATACTCTACTTACATAGGTATACTATATATGGTACTTGTAGAGTACATTGTAGGTATATAGGTATTTAACTCATCGTCAGTTCTTCCTCTCTTTATTCCCACCGTCAATGACTTCAATGAGATAAATCCAAATTCACTTTTTAAACTGAGGATATATGGGGCATATAAAAATGTAAACAATGAAAACTATCCTACATTTATACATATTGTATATCTACAATACACAACTTTGGTATAATTTGGTATATAGTAATTATAGTACATAAATACTAGAATATTTATTCTATAATATATATGTAATATGTACATATACAATATATTAGGTAGAAGGTATGTAACTAGGTATGTATAGTAAATCTAGTTTGAAAATCAAGAGAGTTGAATTGGAGCTCAAAATGCATTTTGTGTTTTCTTGCAAATCAACTCTGACACATGGACTATTTACATCTGTATAGAGATCTTGTGATCAAACTCACTTTCTGCCTTTCTCTCACAGCTTCTCATCCCATTATTCTACCTGTGGATGGGAATAGTGGAATTACATATACTATATGTACCATATAGGTATGTATATGTTAAGCATATCGGTCCAACTCTTCCCAACTCATTCACTTGAGCCGCAAATTGAAATCCTTTAAGAATGTCTCCTTTTTGAAACCAGATCCCGATCTCACCTATTTTCCAACACTTTCAATATCCATTTAAATGACTCATTTCCATCTAACTGTCAATTGGCCCTATAATAAATAATTGTACTCACAAGTGATTGGTCCATATAGCTATTTATTTATTGTTCATTTCCACTTTTCCTAATGATCCTCGTAATGAAGAAAGTCATAAAGGAGCTGGCGTGTTCTCAAATTAACAATCTCTTTTAAAGAACCAGTTGATTTAACACTTCTTTCTCTACTCATTCTTTGATCACTTCCTTTATGGCTCAAAAAATCCGTTCTTATGATTTCCCCTTCATTTGTTATTGGAGGTGTGTAGTTTGCAGGCCTATGAATCCCTTTGTGTCAATTTCCGTGCTCAATGGTCCAAACTACATTAATTACAATTACACATCATATAAATAAATATAAGGCTTTATTTAGAAGACAAGAATGACAATAAGAGCCAAAGTTGATTTCTTGGTTTTCTTTCATTCTCTTTCAAACTCTTCTCATTGCAACTCCAATGCTTTGTGAGTCTTCTCGGATGTGGATTAATGGGGAAATATAACTTCTTTAAGACATTAATCTACATTTTAAGATTTAATTGTGTACTTAAGATAAATAAAAAATTATTTCCTTTCTTTGAAAAGGGTTAATACTTTCCTTATGGGTATTTTATAAATAAGTCTAAAATTTCTAATTAATTTCTATAATTAACTGATACTAACAACCTATATCAATATTTTAGTATACAATATAATAATGTTGAATTTCTATCAAATGTTTATATTTAAGTTACATATATGAAGTATTTACCTATTATATTTAACAATTTATTTTTTAATTAAAACAAGTTAAACATTCTATCTGTATTTATACTGATATTTTGTATATAGGTACAAATTATTTGTATTTTAACTTTAAATAATATACTGCCAATAAGTCCATTCATTTGAGTGTTTGTCCCTCTTAATCCTTCTAATGATAAAAACTTATTACTGCTCTTTGTTTAATTAAATCAAAATCATAATTATCCATTTTAACTTTATTAATGCGTCTTAAAGATAAACTAATTATAAAATTATTGTATCTCATCAATTAGCATTTTCATATAAAATATACATAGATAAATGAACTTTTTGGACAGTATATTATATGCTATGCATATGTTTGTAATATAAATAAAGCAAATTGCTATTATTACAGTATACAATAGAGTATATTGTATTTATGTACTTATAATAGTAGTTAACTGACTTTTATGGAATTGAATATACAAATAGTTTTATTAAATACAAATAATCGAATAAGTTAACCGTATTATAATGCAAATTAAAAATATGACTGTTTTGGGTGTTTAAGAACTTATCACATGTAGTAGAAATATAAAAGTGAAATTATAATAATGAAGTAATATTAAAACTAACACCTCATATTGATTCACATATAATAAGGATGGGAATAAATTTAGGTTTAATTTACATATACACCTATTTTGTATGGCCTATGACTTTGATAGATTTGATAGTCTTTAAGCATTTTAGAGGAAATATTTTGACTAATAACAATTCTTCTTCAAAATAACAATTTAAAGAGTTAAAATCAAAATAGGAAGGAATGTTACAAAAGTTAATATTTAAATGGTTTATGTTTATATAAATATTCTTGATCCTAAACCATGTTTGGATAAATATGTAAACTTATATAAAGAAGTATTAAAAATGATACTATTATATAGATAAAATATATCATATAAAAATGAATAAATCACAAAACATCCTTAATAATTTGTTAATTGAACTACAATTTGTTATAAAATTACAATATTTATATCAAAAAATAATTAACACATTTACATTTCCTCAACTGCTTTTAAAT
The DNA here is from genome assembly GCA_034687125.1 of Neelides folsomi. Classification (NCBI taxonomy): domain Eukaryota; kingdom Metazoa; phylum Arthropoda; class Collembola; order Neelipleona; family Neelidae; genus Neelides; species Neelides folsomi. The sequence goes on from JAQGBZ010000092.1 coordinate 45,020, forward strand.
CATTGTAATAGTTGGCTACGTACAAGAAATAAAAGTATTTAAGTATGTATTTAACAAATGAATTAAATAGGAATGACTAGAAATCTTCATTACTAGAGCTTAATTGGAATTTCATAAAAGGAATTTGATTGAACAACAGGATGAGAAATTTCTTCTTTTCTCGCCAATTGATTAACATAAGTACGAGGATAAAATTGTGTTGGTTCGTAACAAACTGGCCCCATTTCCAAATCTTCCCTTTGTGAATCCTCGTAGGAAAAATTTGTTTGATGAAAATCTGGAAAATGAAAATTTAATTAATAAATATGATATGGAGTTTCTTGGAATACAAAGGCATTTTCTTATAATATATAAATTCGTACATTTATATATTATGTATACTTGTATTAATGTATGGTACACCTATATACCTTAGTATATACATAGTGTAAGAATACTGATATAAATATATAATTATTTTGTATTTATTTCGATAAGCTTCGCTTACTGCTATTTCTATTAAGAAGAGCTTCTCTTTCCAAGTCAACGCAATTATAGCCAGGGTTTGATACAACAGTTGAGTCAAATGACAAATAGTCCACGTTTTGTTCCATCAACTTCGACAAAGAAAAAACTAACTGTTTGAAAGTTGGTCGATATTCAGGATTATATTCCCAACAGTGTCGCATGATATTGTACCTATGAAAAGGAATTAAATATTAATGATAAAGGTAAATATGAACTTAAAAGTGTAAACTGGGAAGTTACAAGTCAATGGAGCAGTTTTTGGGTAACGGCATTCGATAACCCTCGCGTATGAGACTGAAAAGATTCTCATTGGTAACACCTGGGTAAGGTGAGACTCCCAAATTCACAATTTCCCAAAGAGTTATCCCAAATGACCAAACATCCGATTTCATTGTGTAAAGCTCATCCGCTAAACATTCTGGAGCCAGCCATTTAACTGGAACTATATTTAAATAATTAAAATTAATTTTAAATTTCCCCCATATACATATTTACATATATTGTATAATATATTTATGAATTATTTAACAAATTCGAATTCTGACCTTTGTCCTTGCTCTTTTTTTGATAAGTATCATCAATGTAAATATCTCGTGTCAGACCAAAGTCGGATATTTTACAAACTCTGTCTTTTGTTAACAAAACGTTGCGGGCAGCCAAGTCACGATGAACCATCTAAAATTTCATTCAAAATTAATTGAAAATGATTAAAATGGAAAGATGAAAGGTGTCTATTAAGGTTAAAATTTAAATTGTTAATAATGTTCTCGTACTCATGTGATGTTTTAGCCAATTACAAATTACCTTTGTAATTAATACCAAACCTTAGTTATATATTTATCTAATAAACAGAATTAAAATGAATAAAATGTTTACTTTGATCTCTGACAGGTAGTTCATTCCTTTAGCAATTTGCCATGAAAATCCGAGAATGTCGGCCGGAGTTACGAGATAATTTTCAGTGGAGTCAAATGCAGGGTCAATTTTCCCACATCCAGAAGAGTCGACAGGCAAACGACGGCTTTTTCTCAGAAATCCCCTTCAAACAATTCCAATCATTTTTAACAATGTAGTTGTCATTCATATTTATAAAGAAATACAGTTTATTAATTAGCAATTATTATTTCATTTATTAATTCATTGCCACTTTTGTTTCACCTTAAAGATCCATGTTCCGCATATTCTAAAACTAGGTACCAAGGTCCGCCAGTTTGAGTACAAGCACCGAGGAGTTTGATAACATTCGGATTATCAACTTGTTTCAGCAAGGAATATTCAGCAATGAATTCCGAATAGGAAGATTTCCCATTTTCAGAATTATTCTCTTTAAGCGCCTTTAAAGCCACTTCAATTCTCTCGCCTGAAATGATATTCATTCCTTCCATTTAACAATTTGGACAATTTCAAAGGAATTTCCACAATGCAATCAACGTTCTAATAAAAATTATAACTCTTCAACACATCAAAGATTTATGGAATTGAACAGTTCCCCACTAACTGAGATTAAGCGAAAAAATAAAAGTAAAATACAATGTAATAAATAAATGTAGCTAAATTATATACTTATGTTATATACATACCTGGATGGCCCATGACGTCACTCGCCAAAGCCTTATGAACTCTGCCAAATTCCCCTTCACCCAAAATGTCCCGAAGTTGCAATGAGGCCCGTGGGATTTCCCAGGCAGGATCAATCTAATTGTACAGACACTTTTAAATAAATGTCCAACCAAGGAACCAAATTCTACATAAATTCATTAAGCCTTAAATTATATTTCTCCATTACACAGTGGGACGAGGGAGGAGCTCCTGGGTGGTCTTTGAGGAGGAGCATAAATATATAGAGTTCTAGCAGTGTACTTGAGAAATATATCGATAATTATTTTATTTCCTAAATTATTATTAAAGAGTATTTAATGGCTGTGATATTAGCAGTATTAAAGTCAAGAGAGTCTGAATTAAGTTGTGGGTGTTGGGAGTGTTCATTGAACATAGTCCACACAACTTAATTGGTGCTGGGACTTTTGACTTTAATATTGCCGTGGAAGGCCAACCACGTTAAAAAACGAAACTGTCAACGCGCGGAGCTCTGCGTATTTTTGTATTTAAGATCATAGAGGATAGTATGATGTAATATTCCATACATACCTAGTCGATCATAAACAAAAATAAAGTGAGCTCAAAAATTAAATATGAAAATGTCCCATAATGAAGATGCCGGGGTTAGGTTTTTTAACCGTTTAAAATACACGTAGCTAAGCTCCTCCATCGTCCCACTGTGCATTAGTCTTACAATGAATTCATGAATGAGTTCATGGGAATGAGACATTATTTATTGAATTAGCTCAACAGGGAAGAAATTACCATTTTTAAAGCATTGATCATATGTGGGTCGTTTTTCCCTGTTGTTCTGACAAATGGCGGGTCGGTGGGAGTTGAATCTCTCCGAATTGAACCCAAAGGGATGTCGTCGGGGAGTTTGGCCCCTTTGGTCTTTCTCCTAATATTAATCATTCTCTTATTAGATAATTGTGTGTAGCTATTGAAATAATGATGATGATTTGGCAGTTGAGCGGAAGGCCATACCTCGTAGTGCAAATAATAAGGGCCACAAGAAGGGTGAGAGTGATAAATCCAATTATAAACAGAGCAACACAAGATTCTCCACAATAATGTTCAAAGGCTTCTTTGTCTGGTGGCAATAAAAGAGAAATTGATTCTTTACCATATGGATGACCTAAACTGGGAGAGTCAATTACCGATTTTCGGGACACTTGTTATTTCCGTTGTGGACTTGGTTGAATTTTCTGAGTAAAATCCCCGTAGACGCCAACAGTCACAAAATCCTTCTTTCAAAGGATCCGGATTACTGCAAGCACAAATGCCATCACCAAATTGAAGCCCGTGACTTTGACCATCCGTTCGCTTCTTCAGATGACCAATACCTGTGACCCGTGCTAATGGAATAACAAATAATAATTAATATGTTTTTAAGTAGGTGGAAATAGTTATATACTTATTAAGTATTATGGTACATAAATCACAAATTACATATATGATAAAATTTATATAACAAAAGTATATGGAGAAATTGAAAGGAACTTTTAATAATATAGATAGGCAAAAGCTTATAGGGGTGGGTATTTAATTTATTACACAGAAGTTAAGACTTATTAAATCTTACAAATAAATAAGTCTTTGTACTAAAGATCAGAACTAATTCAGAAAAAAGTCTCAAGCTCCTCTGGATTACTTTAAATGATATAATAAATATGTATGGTATTTAGCAACTCGTAGACTAATATGGAGAAAATATAATCAATGAAATATGGTTAGAAAAATACAATACGTTCAAATGCATGCTAACGATAATAGAAATCACAAAATGTAGAAATAAGTATGTACTCTCGTTGGAAAGTTGAAAGTTGAAATCCCGCTTTTTTTCTTCTATTTAAATTTGTATCTAACCAGCGCTATAACAAAAGGCGGGATTTCAACTTTCACCTTTCCTACGAGAGTATGTATCTATGTATAATAAATATAAAATTAAGCCGTTATTTTAGTTAAGAATAGATAGGTAGGGATATTACATAGTAATAAAAGTAATACCATTTACACCAAGTGTATGTATATGAATATGCCTAATTATATATAAATTCCATTTTACTGCATGATATTTAAATAATAATTTATAATAGTCTTATTTGGGTTGTGAAATAAGTCAGATTTAATAATTCCCAACCAGTCTTTAAAGGAATCCAATTTTGGCTCAAGTGAATAATTTGCGGATTATTCATTGGATTACAGGATGCTAAAATCTTGATGAATTAATTGTCTATAGAACTCCGACTCTCCATTTCAATTTGTGTTAAATGATGGGACAATAACAAAGTAAGTAATTGTGGAATGTGTGTAGGTTGAAAAGACGGGGGTTCTCCGTCGCCTACCTCTTTTAGCTAATGAGTATATTACGTGTTTCAGATTTAACAAGAACTTGAGTCATTCATTAGGAGTGGATAGGTCAAACCTATTACTTTACACATATACTTTTGCGTATGAATGTTAAGAGATTAAATAGGAGAAGGGGAACTTTCCTTTGATCGATTTCATCCCGATTAAATATATACATAGTATAGGTAATAGGTAATAGCTACAAATGTTACATTGTTTGATAAGACCAGAACTCAACCTTTTACATGCATTTACAACATTTTGAGATTATTAGGACACAAGGAATGGAAACTCAGGACTCTAATTGTAAATATGAAGATAACCTTTAACGGGCGTAATATCATATGATTCTTTTGTCAAAACTTGTGATACAAACTTGGAAAATACATATAAAGCTCAAATACACAAAAGATCCATATACCTATACTATACAGTTACTTTAGTTACCTATGTATGTGTATAATGTAAATGCATTGTATGCATATATGTAAGTTAGATGTATATACACTATAGATGTATATATACTTACATATGGTACATATAAAGTAGATGTAAAACTCCTAGATTCCCAGAAAAGGCGTGTTTGGAAGTAAGAAACGTCAATATGAAACTATTTTACAATACAAAGAGGTGAAACCAATTTCGCGAAATTACCCTCATAAAAATGAAATCAAATGTCGTGCACTGTTCAAAATACAAAAAGGATGTTTTATGCAAAAAATATAAACTTGTTCATTCTATCAGTACCGTATTTAGGCTTAAAGGGAAATGAGGAAAGAAATTGAACAAATATTTAAATTTCAACTAATACAAACATACCTACTTATATAATATATGTTTATACATAACGTCATTATTTAAAAAATCAATCAAAACCAAAAGCACTTAAAATATCTTTTAAAAACCTGTCCAAATTGACATTTTAATAAAAGCATGAAATGAGAGGATTGTTATAAAATTATGTATCTTTACAATTCAAATCAACAAGTTAGGAATTAAAGTGGAATTGAGAAAACCGTTTAAATTTTGTAAAAACTCTGTATTTATTTAAAAAATTAATCAAAACAAAAAGGTCTTAAAATATATCTTATAAAAATCTATCCAAATTGAAATTTTAATAATAGAATGAAATGGGAGGATTTTTATAAAACTTCCTTTACACTACATTTGAATTAACAAGTTAGGAAAAGTTGAGTTGAGAAAACTATTTAAATTTTGTCAAACTTTGTGTTTACTTTTCATTATGTCCAAGATGTTATTGGAGAGGAAGAGATTTGTAATTATAAAGTGAAAGCAAAAGTTTTATAAAAGATTTATGACTCCAACTCAATCTCTGCGTCCTGGACCTCCTGGATTTACTTTTTTTCCCATCTCGCCTTTTGGTATGAAACCGGTAATTGAAATTGATCACATCTAATGCATATCTCAAACAGCCTTTCTCTCTCATATTCGCCAAGTTCAGGTTCCGAATCTCGTATGGTATCAATGAGAATTGAAATAAAAAAGCAATTTTCAAAGGGTGACAAAATGATTACATTACAGAGTTCTTTTTAAACGACACAATGTGAACAATCTCACCAAAGAAAAATAAATCGCACACATACATATGAAAATTTATAACAAAGGTAAATATCAGATACATTATATATCTAAAAGTAGAGTATGTTAGATATGAAAACCCTTTTTAAACATAATGTATACTTAAATTATGTTATAGTACACAATATACTAGGTATATATTAGTATTCCTACCAATACTGAAGTTGTTGTTATTGTGCAATTTAGTTAGTACAATTAATGTTATTGTACATATAACCAAGTTGGTATTAAATCAGTATATGTAGGTAGTATGATACGATAATATAATGGGTATACTAATTAATTAATTTGGCTTCTGATTAATTTGTAGATATCGGTATATTCTTTCTGTGGGATAATGTGAATAAAAGTGGAACTTACTCGTGCAGTCTTGAGGACATAAAGCAGGATAAATGGCTTCTAATTCATCACAAATTTCGTTAGGGCAAGTGTCCAAATTTGGAGAGCATGTTATAAACGGAATAACCCCTGAAACAAATAAAGTCAAAGAAATGAAAAAGGGCAAAAATCGACAATGTCCAAATTGACAAAGAATTCATTGATTCAAACAAATTGTCAAATTGAATTTCGTTCCCTTTCAACCCTAATTAATTATTAAACGTTACAAATAAAATAGATAATATAAAATATAAATAACACAACTACTTTAGATACTAAATACATAGTACATTTATGTAACTATTATCTATAATAACTAAAATACCTATCTACTACTATAAATATAGTATTACTAATAGATACTAGGTAGGTATGTACGTTATATACTACAATTTATAAATTATGTATATTTAAATTAAATACTATGTGCGTATTTAGGATATATCTACCTATACTTTATAATTACATAATTACATAGGTAACATAGTTATACCATACAACACTCTTGTTATAAGTGCCAAGTGTAGTATGGTAGTGTATGTTATGTATGTATAGATTCCAAATTAAAGAGTGGTGTCACAAGGAGGTAAATCTTCGTCAAGTGAAACATGATCTATGCCATTAAATATTAATCCCCAAAGGGAATCATAGGAATGAAGAAATAATGTGGAAGAATCATTATTAGAATGACCATTCCCGGTTGTGGGAAGAAATTAAAAAAAGGATTACCAGATTCATTGTGTGGATCATAATTCCATAAACACGATCCCAGGGTTCCAGGACCGCAGGTCATTTCGCACTCGTCTTGGGTTGTTTGTTGGGCACAGGTTTGATCACACCCGGGAATTTGACCTCCCTCCCCTTCCAGGTAAATCTGTTGAGGAAGAAGAGAAAGAAAGGTTTGAATGAAAAAAGTCGGCACCTTACTGTGAAATTGTCCCTGGCCCGAATGGCCTCATCATCAATCCCAGTTTTCCAGCTGAGAGTGAGAATCAACTTCTCCACATTTTCGTTCTTCATATTCGCTGCCAAGTAAATGATGGCAGAATGAGGAGTGATTTTGAAAGGGTTTTCCTCCGTACCTGATTTCACAAATAAATGAATCAAATCCTTCGTCAAAGAACTTCAACGCCTTTCTCCGCAGAGTTCATCAACCGAAACTCGAGTGGAATGAAATAACCTTTAAGTTCATATTACTCAAAACTAATTATATAAATTGCCTACAAATTATTTTTTAACCTTAACTTTCTCTCAAGAGCTCCTTAACCACATAGATCATTTAAGTGGCTATTATTAACTACTTACTAAAAATATATTATAAAATAGTATAGTATATATTATAAATATATTATAAATATATACTATACTATCTACCAAATACTATATAATACCAGGGACTCTCAGATGAAACAAGATCATTGTTAATATACATATTTAATATACATTTCATTTGCATTGCATTTGACAATTAAAATTCCACATGTGTAAGTTTGTGTTATAAAGAGAAAATCGGGTGAGAAAGTTTAAGAAATAAATTTTGAGCTATTAATACATCTCATGCTCCCATTCATGCAATATCGTGCAAGTTTATGTAATATGAAAGTACAAACAAAACAAATTCCGCGAATTGGTTTAAATGTCATTACAAGGGGAATAAAATTTAACCTTACATTCAACTTCGTCGTAAGAAGTTTGAAACGCACGGCACTTATCGATTCGAAAGTCAAGTTCAGGTACTTTAGTCATTTCACTCTTGTCGAGGACTAAGGCGGGAAATGGTTCAAAAATGCGGGTCAAAATTGTCGCCGTCCTTGTGAAATTTCCCTCCAATGTTCGATTTTTTAAAATTTCATCCAGTTTTTCTTTCTGCATTTGAGTTGAATTTGTTTTAGGAATCATCCGCTTTCCCGAATACAAACATACAGTTACAGTCACCTGTAATAATACGAATGAATTTACAATATTTACTTATATATTTGGATCGGTACAAAAACGTCTTTACATAACACTATATAAATACAGATACATACATAATATAAGCTAGTATAAGCTTAATAAGCTTAAAAGTAGATAAAACTTTGTGAAACCTGTGGCTCCTTGAACAGTTTTTTCAATCTCAATTTGTCTAGTAACAATGAGAGAATAATCTTTCACATTGATCACTATTGAACTATTGAATAAAAGACATCTGAAGTCATAGTGAGGATTTTTTGAGATGTGGATAAATGATAAAAAATGGTCTAAAGTCGTTAAATTGGAAATAAAGAAGGGAAGAGTTAATGGAGAAGTTGTTGAGAATTGTTTGGAATGCTCTAGGGGTCAAATGATTCCTTTTGATTAAATGTGCTTATGGCATTCCCCTACATTATGTCTACTTTGGTTCATTAAACAGGATGCTGTCGAAATGAATCGAGATTATGCGTAATTTCGACTGATTGGCACAAACCTTGAAGATGAAAATGAATTTATTAATCTAATTAATAATTAAAACAGCATTTACCTCAGGGAAGCCATCTTTATGTTGATTGTATGCAGTGTCGGCTACAGAAATCAGAACGCAATATTGTTCGTCCTTCAGAACTCCAATCAAACTTAAAGACTTATTCTTTGGATCTAAAATGGAAATTGATTGAGAGATTTACAAAGGAACCAAAAACTTACATTTTACTTAATTTTTAAAGTCTTCACTTACAGAGTTTAATTTGGTAATGAGTTGCTCTCATTTTATTCCATTCGGACCACGGAGTTAAGAAAAAGTTGAATTTTAGCAAATTTCTCGTGTCGTTATGAACCTTCAAGTCAAAATTATTCACTTCTTGGGTATCCTTATCATTTAAAAGAAGTGCATTGTTATGACCCCCTTCAGGTTGAAGCCGATCCATCCCACTCTAATGATACAATAATAGACATTAAATAGCATAATACTAAATAACCAACCATAAGATAAAATTATCCTGTTTAAATCATATTGACATGTCATATTTTTCTATTAGATATTAATCATGAAATATTAATTACAATGACTGGGTTGTTAAGATCAGAATCAAGTTTAATGTAAACCACTTCTTCATAATACATTTCCGGGGCATTGTCATTTTCATCAAGAATGTTCAATGTGAGATTTGTCTTCACCACATATTGCGTATCCATCAAAGCATCAGCACTTGTTGAGGAAATTGTACAAATTAGAGTGAAATTATAAGAATCAATGAATTCACGATCCAATGACGCTTGGGAGTTTAAAGCAAATTCATATCCTCCTCGATTTTCCATCTTTTTTAAAATTAAAGGTTCCTTTTCGAACTTTGGCCTTGTTACACCTTTTAATTAACAATGGAACAATTAATTACATTTTTCCAAGTTGGAAATGAAAAATTTTCAATTGCATTTAATCAGAATTTAGAAACTTTTTAATGGAAATATTTTTCAACTCACCGTCCGATTGGATAGAAATGAGTGTATAATTAATTTTGTTGTTGAAACAAAGACTCTGATGGAATCCAAGATAAAGCAATTCTTCTTCTTTGCTGTTTTCCATCACACTCAAAGTAATATTGGAATTGGAACCGAAGCAAAGTTCTTTCTACCCATTTGTACAAAAATACATTTTAGGCCATTTATAAAATCTGATCAAGTTTGTAAACTTTTTTTTCAACTTTCTTCACCTCATCCATTAGTTGATATCTTTATTATCGTAAATATTTATTAATTCATGGTTACATTTGTTACAGGGCAGCCTTTGATGAATTCCTCCCTCGGTAGACCATTTGTGAGGTTTAGTATGATTTCCATCGAAGCCTTTGACTGCAATTGGTCCTTATGCTTATGATCCAATTTAGCTTCTACGCGAAATTTAAAACTCTCTACTGGGTGCAAAAACAAGAACAAAACTTAGTCATATGTAATTAAAATCAATAAGTGAATTAACATAAAAACAATATCTTTCAAACTAAAATTATTACATATTAATGTATATTGCTCATATATCAATTTGTATATTGTTTATATACAAATTGATATTTAATTGTTCTTAAGAATGAATGTAAAGGATTGTAAATGTAAACATGTTTCTTGTCCATAGTTGCATGTATTTATAAATACATTCATAAAAGTAGTTTGTTATGTAAAATTATTTAGTTTGTTTGATATACAAGTCTTATAGGAAGTTATTGATTGAGTCCAAACATCCTGAAACATTTTAAAAGAAACAGATTGGAAGAAGGAGAGGAGAAACTCAGAGAAGATTAAATTTAAGGTTTAATTTTGTTAGTTTATTTTCTTTCCTTCCCGAGATTTTCTCCTTTGAGTATTTTTGAAAAGGTGGAAATGCTTACATTCTGAGTAGTAGTTATTCAAGGAACCAAATCATCATTTTTTGCATTCTTACCATGTAATGAAATAAGGCAAATAAGTAATAGATTCGGGGAGCTTGGTTCCATAATACATATTTGTATGCATATATAACTAGTAAAACAAATATTCCTATTGTACCTTTGTTGGAATATTTTAACAATTTTCCCATGGATTGTTAATATTGGAATTTAAGATAATATGGAAATACCTTGATTAATTATATTTACATAGGCAACAACTTGAATAGCAAATTCTTACCCTTTGACTTCAAACTCCCTTTGACTTCATTTTCCTCAGATATGAAAAAAAGTCTTCCACTTTCTTCAATTCCAAGCTGAATGAGATTTGTTTTTGACAAAGGAACGACGTCATATTTCATTTCTCCAGTTTCACCTTTGTCCAATATACCTTTCACATAGCACAGCGTTGTATTCCTTGAATAAATCGTCGGCTCCAAATTAAGAATTGATTGTGGAAAATAAAGGCAACTTCCTGAAAATTAAATTCGTCAATCAAATTGGCCGGAAAGTAACGTCAGAACATTTTATAAACATTATGTAATTTTACTAATATAAACCGACTTACTAAAATGTACTTACATTTTGCTAATTAATTTGAAATTATGTTAAATTGTTTAAGGTTTAAACCGGCTGAATACTAATTAATAGTGACTGAATAATATGGTTAATACGCCTACTTTTCTATATTTTATCTTCATAGGTAATATGTATTAAATGCCACTGTAATAAGTCTTGCAAGAAGAATTGCCTACTCTAATTCTAATACAATAATACTATGTATGTAATATAATAATATATGTTAACTCTATATGAAAGGAATATCGGAAGAGAATGAAAGGAACAACAACCATCCGTGAACCATATTAATTAATACATTTTCTTTTAATGGAACAATTCACCTGATGGGCGGGCCGCGGTCTCGCCCGATGAAACTTCTATTACTTTTTTATTTCTAAAATGTTGGACCGAAGCTGTAAAATAAATTTGACGAAAAATGAGAAAAAACCATGGAGGATTATAAATATTTCAAGTTTATTGCATCCAGAATTTCTGGAATATGCATTCAATAATCTTTCTTATTTGGTCAAGCGGAATGAACCGCAACGATGAAGCGCGGAACGTGCAAGGATCAAGGAGCAACATTGTAAGAATACAAAATACATATATTAAGTCCAATGTGGTAATGTATTTCCCATTAAGATGATTCAAATGAAAGAAAATTAATCATCTGAAGGTAATTGACCACAATCAAAACTTCAAAGGGAAAGGGGGGTTATTTAGAATAAAATCAAGTATTTTCCATGCTACCAACAAGTCCATTAGTGAGGAATTGCGAATAAAAATATGTAAAGGTATAAAATAGGAATGATATAAGAGAGATTTGTAATAATTTGTAATTGTTCCAAGGAATTCCCACAACAGCGGGAGAAAGGAAGTTGATTTATTTGAAGTCGTATTATTACTCTCGGCTCTCCTGCTCATTTCATTCCATTAGAAGAAAGCTCATATTGTGTGATAGCGATAATATGGTTCGTATGATCAAAACTACATATAAATATGATCTTAGTAGAAACATAGCCGATTTGAGGAAGTGTGCATAGAGGAATGTATTGATTGAAAGAAAAGTCTGAATGAGGGATGGAAGTCCTAAAATGTAATGATAAGAAATGCTATTAGGAAAATTAGAGTAATGAAACGAGGTTTGGCTATTAATGTGTGGGAAAGAAATCCTTATTTGATCATTCCGACCAAAGGCTTCCGAATCCCTCATTGATTCATATTCAATTTTATTAAATCTATCCCACACATTTGATTACATTTGGTCCAATATTATGCGTAAAGGAAGCGTAATAAAAACGGGGATCTTTGTTTCATTGGTTTCATCCATTCACCTCTCAGACAGTTGGCAGGGAACATAAAACAGATTCGAGTCTAGATATCATAAACTCAACTTATTTGATAATCTATGAAGGGATTAGATTCTCCCCACAACAGATGTGGATTATAAACCATCTCAACACACATATTGATGACTTATTATTCCTCTCTTCAATATTACAAGAACAAATGGTTCCATAATGAGCCAATTAACTATTCATCGACATTTATTTCCCTTAACTCATTTCATTCAAAAGTCAGTTGGTTGGATGGGAATAAAAGAAGAGTTAAAACAATATAAACATAATAGGGAATAAAAATAATAAATATTATAAAATTATAAACATTTTTATTCCGTATTCCAGTCACACATTTAAGTATTGTTTGGTCTTTCGAGTGTATACATTTCACTTGAAGTAATATCAAGTAAGTAGTTTTGCAAAAAAAATTGGCCTATTGTTTACATTCTTGTTGGAGCATCCTTTTAAATTTGTTCCACTGCAGGGAATGGTTTTCTCTAATGGTTTGGATCAAATTGGGTTTCATCGAAGACTCTCTGAACTCTGTCAATATACACATCTTTGTATCAATATGATAATCCTAAGTTTAAAGAAAGCCATTTAGTTTTCAAGTTATTCCTTTAGATTCACTCCATGATAAGAAAATATGTAAATAAATATACCAATGGCTAAATGTCGACTAAATATACTTCACAACTTTACATTCGGCATCGTATTTCATTTCGTGGAAGTCAGACAAATGATATTTACACGACAGTTAACTGCATGGTTACATGAAACTCCTTTCATTTAAGGTTTGAGGTGACTTTTAAGTTTTGAGACATACCATCAAAGAACCTTCTACTTCACTTTTAGCAACTACGAAAGATTGAGAATTTAAATTCATTTTCAATTTGGATTCTTTACACAGTTTTTACATATTAAAAATGAATCAACTGACAAATCGCGATTTGCTAGTTAAATTTAATTATTGAAAAATAAATCATTTAAGTCCCAATGTTTGATTTAAGTCGTGCGAATTGGCGGGGGTGAGTTAAGACCGAAGTATATACAAATCTCTCATTGATGAACAAAGGGAATTAATGTTAAAAATTGACCTTGATGTAAAGTCGTTATGATGAGAATGACGGCTCTGAGGGAACAACCCATCCTCGACAATGACCATTGGAGAGAGCGAGACGATTGAACCGGCGGAGTTGAGCTCCCTTCTTCGAATGATTCCTTGATGGTTGGGGCGAAAGTATTTAGGAGCCGAGGAAGGCGACCGGCTGCTCACACAGGGGCACATTGAAATTGGCCGGAAGTCTCCTACACCTGTACGATATGGACATGGATATGACTACATTCACATCTTTCATCTTCTCCCAATCCCTGACATTATCAATTATCACATTCTGAGGATTTCAAAAGGAAGGAAGCTTCGATCAACAATTTAATAAGTATAATGGAATAATATTAATAGATAATATGTATTGGAAGTAACTACATATTATATGCTTTTATCGTACGATTCTCGATAACATCAATAAAAGTGAATAAATCCATTCATAAAGAATTTGATCAAAAATTTTTATTTTAATATCGATGTACATTTCATTTAATAGTATAGTACATTATGGCTTTATACTGATACTACAATAAGTATATGTATATTATATGGAAATTTATATGAAAATGATTTGATGTTAAATAGGTAAATGAAAAAATAAGTTAATGAGTCCATTTCCTCTCTCGTTGTGTTGGAAGAAGACGGAACTCAAAGTAGTGCAACAAATGAGCTGACACAAATTTAATAAATGGTGATAAGGCCGAAGGAGATAAAGTTAAATGAATTTATCTGCTTCCTCAAACCGTGTGGTCGTAAATAGTTTTGGCTTGAAAAACTTCTCAAATGTCCAATGAGCGGAACAGAGCGAGTTATCAGTCGAATCAAGTCAAGAAAAATTGTGTTTGAAAAAGTGAGTTCTTATAATTAGTGGAACAAATGTGATGAGAAACTTTTCATGCGTAGGAATTCCACGGTTCAAGAATTCAACTTCAATTATGAAGGTGGGAACAAGACAAATCCATGTTTAATCAATCATGTTTAAAAATAACAAGATGTTGAAGATTAAAAAAATGACAAAGTTTTGAGGTTAAATGTTAATGATATTTTTATTTAAAGTTTACTAAGGTAGCCATTAATTATAATATTAATCAATATAATGAAACAATGTCACAAGAGAATTTAAGTTAATAAAATGATTGAAAATATTTACAAGAAGGAAAAATGTAAAACAAATGTAAAAATTACTTTTTTGTAAACAGTGCCATTATTTATTACGGAGGGATAATAATTGTATACCTTACATATAGTAAAATATACAATGTTTTAAATCCCAATATTGAAATGATCCATGCTTGAATTGTTATCATTCTCTGATTGTAAATTGAGCCTCGAATCGGATCCTGAAGAACAGCCATCGTGTTCTTTTTCTTCTGGAGCTACTCGGTTGACAACAATGCGTTTGAAGACTTTGAGGAATTTTTCCCCCTGAGCTCTTGTAACCTTTTTTCCCTCCTCAGTCCCGTCGAGAATCTTAGGAATTATGGGATCATCAGTCTGGAAAAGAAATCAAAATTATAAAGGTTCTTTGAATACTTTTCTTAAATTGTGAATTCGACCGTGTGACTGACATTGATGAATTAATTGTTTGGATTAAAGATAGCAAATTATATCCTTACCAGGTCTTCGACTGGTTCAAAGAGTGGATGTTCCGAGAAGTGCTTGACCATCCATTCATGAAGATCCTTCACGTCAGTAACGGTGTATACCATCCCCTTAATTAAAACCATTTTTTATAATTTAAAATCCTTATCAATCAAATTTAATAATAATCGACATTTAACAATATTTAAAACCATGTACCCCGGGAGCAAGGAAATATGCATATTCTGCTAAAATGTTGTCATTGATGATCCTCCACTTGTGTTTAGCTTTTTTGAAATGCGGATCAGGATACAAGAAAAACATCTTCTTGAGCTGAAATAAAAAAATTACATTTATTATACCAATCAGATTTTGAAAATGTAGAAATGTATACAGGTAAATGTAGTTGTTATAAATTAATTGTTAATAATTAATTGCTTACCTGTCCCTTTGAAAAATAATTAGGAAGATATTTCATCGCATTCGTTCTAAGACAAGCCACGTTCTGATACATTCCTGGGTGGATTTGTTGAAGAGCTTTGATTCGATCAATGACATACTGCGATACTTTAACTCGAATTTCCATTCCCAAAATAAGCGTTTCAGGAAACATGGGAGACAGCTCAACTGACAATAAACTTAGAAATTAGTTAGTTCGATGAAAATAATAAAATAATGAATAAATTCCTTACCCAATAATCCTCCATATCCACATCCCACATCAAGAAATTCAACAGTTTTGGGGACATCTGGGTCTCCGTATTTGGGGTATAATGTCTTCCAGTCCATTTCTGAAGGATTGATAGGGCTGAAAAAATCATTCTCAAATTTAGCTTTTGCAATAATTAATTAATAATAAAACTTAATTAATCAAAATCTTACTATGTGAAATTATGATCGGATATTGGATTGGTATGAGCTCGTTGTCGGAAATATTTCTTTTGTGGGAGTCCAGAACTGTCACATTTCCGTTTTCCGGCTTGTTCCATCACGACGGTTGACGAGATTTCTTGTTCTGTCGCTTCCATGACCTTCATGACCGGCTCCCGCAACTCCGGCTCCATGTTCGACAATGAGAGCACAGGCCACGGCCACGAGTGAATGTTAAATGTTACACCTGTTAATTATAATAATTACTCTTACTAAAAACCCACTCTCTTACTTCCTCGTAACTAGATCTTATATAACAAGATCTTACCTATGAATATTGGCCAATCGTTAAATCGTAGTCGTAGGATTGAATTTGATTCTTAATCGTGGTCGAGTTTTGGTTGTATGAAAGTATGAAACAGTATAAAAGTTTTGGTGTGTGTGAAAGTGAAATTGCCCGCTCGATTGTTTGAAACCGGCATGGGATCTAACCCAACTTGTATCATATGGTTCATATAGGAATTATCGAAATTGAAGAAATCGTTGCGTCTGCGGCGCATCCCAACGCGGCTTCGCTCCTCCACTCGACGACCCAAATATATATATAACCACTTTACAAATATTTTTAATATATAGGCATTTATTTTCCCATTTCTCCCGATTTCTAAACGAGGGCGAAATTGAAACTCTCTACCAAATATTCCTTCGTCGAGTGCCAATTTTATCCCGATGGCGTAAAAGATTAAACTTCTAATTGCGCCATTGTTGCTTTATCCCTGGTAAGACAATTATTCCTCTTGGTTCATGAGTTAATTCTACATTGAGGAAATATTAAATATGTAAAATCGACAAATTTACATTTAAAAAAGTTGTTTAATTTTAATATTTACGGGTGGGTTTGGTTTAATTGTAGAATTAAAATGACGACTGGGGAGTCGGAATCTCCTTCTCCAAATACGACTCAAGAGGAGACAACAGACTCTCAAACTCCAGCAACAATTTCAACCCTCATTCCGCCAATAGTTAAACATGTCAGACCGAAGAAGCCAGAAACGAGGACGATTCAAGTGGCAAACATTGCTCCACAAGCGACGAGAGAACAAATGCAAACGCTTTTTAGTTATGTTGGGAAAATCGACGAAATTCGGCTGTTTCCTTCAGTGTAATAATACAGTTTAATAATTCACTTATTTAACTTTTAAATATTATTCATTATTTGGTCATATTATAATTAATGATTAAAGGAAATTTAAAGAAATATTATTTTATCTTTCAGAGATTTGGGAATGACTGTAAATTCAAAAATATGTTTTGTAAAATTTTATGATACATCGAGTGTTGGAGTATCTCAACACCTTACAAATACCGTTTTCATAGATCGAGCCTTAATTGTTATACCTTTTATGGAACGTAAGTTTAAAATATATACAACCTATTTAGGAATAATTCAGGAATACGGGCGTAGAGATTTTTGACTTTTTCGAAGTATATTTTAGTCAATTAAACAGTGCTGATCACGAATATGAGGTCGGGTAGTAATGCAAAATTAAAATGACCTAACCTAACCTAAAATAAAATTAATGAATAATTAGTAAAGCGGAGCGGAAGCGGAGACATGTTTTATGCATACACTTTCGATTTCATCTCCTGGAATTCGAATGAAGGAAGGAAGTGCACGGTTTAGTTTTGTCGTGGATTTAACCGAAATTCATATTCCGAATTAATCAACTTTAATTTTCAATTAAATTATTTTTTATAATTTTGCAATCTCATTAGACTTCAGATTTGTGATCTCCATATGTTAGATTGTAAGAAAGTCATCAAGATTCAAGGAGGCTTGAATCTTGCCCTTATTTAATATGGCAAATTAATTTGTAAAAAATCCTAACTGTGTTTCTTGGATATTTAGCTGAGATCCCTGAAGAAATCGTTGCACTTGAATTACTCAACAGTGGAAGTTTACTACCAGGCATCGCAGATCCCAAATTACCACAGCACGTATCTAGCCAAGTATGTAGTTAAATATTTCAATTATTGAAGTTAATAAATGTTTGTTTGTGATTGTTTGTAAATGATTTTCAGCTTGAAGGAATTCCACCGCACCAGATGGTAGCAACTAACGATCCAAAACTATTGGAAAATAATTTACCTCCTTATCCCAACCTCAATCCAATGCACGACAAAAGAAAAATTGAAGAAATTAGGCGAACAGTCATGATTGCCAATTTAGACTCTGGGGTAAAACATTACACCGAAAGTTGATCTTTGTGAACTTGTAAAATTATTATGAGCATTAGCCAAATCTTATTCCAATGTTTTTTTGGTGATTGTGTACAGGTCCCGTCCCAGGACATTGTGGATTACTTTAGCAATGTCGGGGAAGTGAAATACTTCCGACTTTGTACAAGAGACAACGATCCACTCCATTATGCTCTCATTGAATTCACGGATCAACCTGCCGTTCTGGAAGCTCTTAAACTGAACGGGACGAAGCTTGGGTCGAAGATCATCAAGTAATTGTTTCATTCTTTCCTTTGAGTCGCAAATAAGTTTAGATTTTGTAATCATTTAATCTTTTACCCTTCGGTCTCCATTGGAGAGGGTAAGTGGTCAGTTGAGGGCGTTTCAAATATATTTCTAGACTAGGGCTAGGAGTGTAATTAAAATAACGGGTTGGAACAGGAAGTTGAAGTGGGTCTCTGTTTTTTTGGTTTTTCTGTGGTTCAGTGTGGTTCTGTTGGAGCGATTGGATCGGACCGGACCCGGGGGCCTGTGGGAAAGATCCTCTGAATAGTTTTGGTAATTATCAAGTAGAGCATAGGGGATGAAGTTCGCTGGTCGAACTCAACCAACTCAAAACAACCATTTGGAACCATGTCAATGATGATGACGTGCCTTTTTGTTTGTTCTCTCTGTGTAAAGGCAGAAACTGAGAGCCGTCTCAACCAGTCAGTTGTGAAATGACGCGTAGATGGGCAACTCCGCCATGTACCTCTAGTAATCTTCAGATAGGGAAACCGGGCACGATCTTCGACTGTCCTCCGCAAACCAATTCCCTCACGAGACTCACAATTATTTTTACTGCAGGGTTTATCACGCTACGCAGGCCATCATCAAACCGCAAGCGAAGACTAACGAGGCTGCCCAGAAGGAAATTGAAGATGCCATGTCACGCCAAGCTCAAACCATTCTCTCTCAAGGGCTAGATGGAAAATGTAAATTCATTGAAATTACAATATTAAATATTATTGGTCTCAGACCATCCTTCCGAGTTTACTAATAATGACATCATATTTGGCAGGGTCTGGGAAAGACAAAAGAAGGAGCAGAAGTCGATCTCGTAGACGATCTATTTCTCGAACTCGAGGAAGGCTTAGGAGCAGGTCGAGAAGCAGAAGTCGAAAGAGGTCTAGAAGTCGGAGGAGATCTTCATCAAGATCAAGGAGATCCAAACGATCCAGATCTCGTTCGAGGTAATTTGGTTTATTTAATTTTTTATTACTTTTATATCATCTCTCACTTTCTGTTATTTTTAGTAATGCATGCATCCTTAGTTTTATTCTTAGATTATGGTCAAGAATTTATAAAATGAAATTATATTTTTCAGGGATCATAAAAGGAGTCGAAGTAAAAGAGACAAAAGCAAAGGAAGGCATAGGAAATCAAGAAGCAGATCCAAATCTCACACCAAAATCAAACGCTCAAGGTCCAAATCGAGAAAAGGGGAGGAAAAGGACAAGAAGAGAGTCAAAAGAGATCGTGATAAGGATGAGAAGGATAAAGAGAAAGATAAAGAGAAGGACCGGGATCGGGATAAAGAGAGGGAAAAGGACCGAGATAAGGACAGGGGGAAAGAGAAGGAAAAGCGTAGTGACAAGGAACGAGATAGGGAAAAGCGTGACAAAGATAGGGACAAGGACAAGAGGGAAAAGGACCGAGATAAAGATAGGAAAGAACGAGAAAGGGACAAGGAAGAGAAGGAAGAGGAAAATGGAAAAGAGTCCAAAAGGAGTCGAGACAAAGAGAGAGATCGAGAGAAAAAGAAGGAAAAGAACAAATGACCCAAATTATCTCAAAATTAATTTTCCTATTTAAAACTCTCGGGAATCTTAAATAATCAAAAAAATAATCCGATTATTATATATCATTTTTTTAATTTATTGCTACAAGAAAATTAAAGATGACGAGTTATACACATCACATCTGCTAAGCGATAATCTTTTGATATACTTTTAATCCCAGCTCCAGTATTTCCCAGGTGTTACGGCCTTCTTTTCACCTTCCGTTGCCCTAAAATTGAAAAGATGATTTTAGGTTACCAAATATTGGTATCCTTGCGCTAAATTATAATAATAGTTAAAATAGACACTCGTTAGTTTTCTGAAAATTCGATCTAAATCTTACAATGTCAAAGTTGTATAAATTGCAATATTATTTTTATGTAAAAATATAAAAAGTTTGAAATTTGAAATCTTAAATGTTATTATTTTTACTTGTTTTAATTTTATATGTAATGTAATATTTATATAGAGACATCTGTTCAGTTTTTATTAAATTATAAAATCTTTAGATATATTTCTTTACATGGGAGTCGTTGATGCAGCAACGAGTTGTTTACGAGTTGATCCAATTGCCAAAAGTTCGGCAGGCTTCGACTCCCTTCTTCCATCCCGTACATAGTAATGATTAGCTGACAACTTGTGAGCAGGGCCACCTATGTCAATTAAGTTTTCAATTAATTACTTAATATTTCATATCTTTTTTATCTAAAATGAGAATTTCTGTATCTGTCTAACACTTATGTATGACAATATTTTAATACGTCATTCAAATAATTAGGATTCTCAATAATTCATCACATGTGAGTAAAATGGTCAATGTAAACATGTTTATATTTAAATTGGAGATAAATCTATCCATCATGGAAAAAAATGTTAAATAAAGTCAATACAAGCTTTTACATATTTAAATTTAAATTCATTTGGACATTCAACATAATTTGAGAATTCTCTATTGTTACCTGCCCAGAATAAAACAATTTACTAATAAATAATAATGTGTAATATCGATCATTAATTTTCTACCAGGAATATTCGGGGGCGGCTGGGTCCTTGAAGCAATCCAAGGAGCAAACCTCAACGATCCTTCTTTCATTGTATGCGTTCTCTGAGAAGGAAAATCAATGTATAATAAAATGAAATGAATTGATGTATAATATACATAATTGGCAAACAGTAAAATTAATGGAATAATTAAAAGTAATTTACCCCGAGAAGGAAGTTTCGAAACATTTGAAGAATAGGTGTGAGATTCCTTGGCTGGAATTTATCACCCATTTTCTCCAATTGCCTATTTAAAAAAAGAAATTAATTGGTTATACTTAATTTAAATACTTTTAAGATATTGTTGTTGCTATTTGGCATTTTAAATAAATTGGAATAAATAATGAGTTAAAGCTGAGGAATTAATTACCTTTGAAATTTTATTAAATTATTTTTAAACAAATGGATCCATACAATGAGCGGTGAATTGGGCAGTATTTATCTCGTAGTAAATCCTTTCTCAATAAACCCCATATAGCTTAAATTTTTTTTAACAATATTAACTTAATAGCAATTATGGAATTAATTAAACAGAGCTAACGAAGCCTTCTAACTTTAAGTAACGTCAGGTCTTAATTCCTATTAAATTCGAAATCGAAACCCAGTTATGAAAACGAATGAATAAATTATAAATATTAAATATCTCAAGTATCAAAATGTCAAAATCTCTAACTTTAATTGAGCTTTAACTATTTCAAACCCAATGGAATTGATTAACAGACATGTAAATTGTCTTTAAATATTAACGACGGGTTAAAATCTTATATAACTGACCATATTCGTCAATGAACTCAAAAACGCGATCGGCGTCGCGTTTTAGAATAAAAATAAACACTGATTATCCCCTTGGCCCTCCTAATCAATCTCATTTTAAATCTAACTATAATGGAAATCTATCTATAAATCAATTGGTAATTGATCAATCTGTGAGATATGTTGGATGGTTTAACTCTTTCCTTGGTGAATGGCGAAACTGTCCGAAACGGCATGGTTTGGAACTGTAAAAGACTATACATGATGTGAAACGCCATCGTTCAATAGAAACTAGCAAATGCCGATTCACGAGATGGGGTGATTCGATGTCTCGCCCTCAACGTCATAGCTTCGAGAGGCTTCGAACTTCGATGGCCTTCCTTGCACATTGAACTCCTCCTCGGTCGAAGCCCTCAGATCTGTCTCGGGTCATTTATTTCATCCAAAGTTTATCGAAGGCATCGTGATGTCCAGAAAGAACAGGAAAAAGGGAAAGAAAGACAAGGAAGGGGAAGATCAGGCCAGGCCTGAAAGACCAGACCTAGGCCAGACGAACTCTGACCAAGGCCGGACGAAGACTGACCAACGCCAGACGAAGACTGACCCAAGCCAGACGAAGACTGCCCATAAGCCAGTCGAGGAACCCCCAACTATCTTCGACGAGAAGGTTGAGTCAGAGCCAACCCCCAAACAACCAGATGAACCACGATTATCATTCGATAACACCATTCCAATAGAAGTGTCTATCCCATACGAGATAATATTCCCTTCAGATGCAAATTATCAATTCGAAATCTCATTTCCACAATCAGTAACGATCGACGGACGAGGGACACCAGTGGATGAAAAATTCATAGCTCAAATGTTTGCCCAAGCTCAAGGTCAACCTGGTCAATCTCAATCCAATGCTGAAAAGAAAGCTCAAATCAGAGCCCAGGCAGATAACATGTTCGCCAGAATGCGAGCCAAATCCAAGGCTCAGATCGAAAAGATGCAAACTGATCAATCGGAAGCTCAAGCCCAACTTGGAGCTCAAGCTGGAGCCAAAGCTGCAGCTCTGTCCCATGCACAAGATATGTTCGAAAAGGCCCATGCTGATGCCCAAGCTAAGGTCAAGGAATGGTTTGAAAACCACGTCAAAACACAAGATGCGCAAGACCAAGCTCGGGCCCGAGAGATGTTTGAGGTCGAGAGCAAGACACGAGATATCTATGCAACGCTATCCAAATTACAAGTGAAAGAAAGCTTTGATCAGGAAGCCAAAGCTGAAGCCGACAAGTTGTTTGCAGCCCAATCGAAGGAAAAAGAAATGTTTGTTGCTCAAGCAGTTGCTGAAGAAAAGGGTAATTACGTTCTTTTATTAATTTCCATATTCTACTTAATTGAATTATTAGATGAGACTTTTAATCAATTATTAGATGGCATCATATTGAGCGTCTTATGGTCTTATGCAAGTTTCAAATTTGCATTGGAAAAATAATCAATTCATTTTTTGAACTATTGGAGTAAAAATTTTACTGTAAAATCAAAAAGATCATTTTTTCATGTTTTTAAATTGATTCCCTCCCTTAATTATATGTTGTTTAGTCAAATAAATTTTCGAATTTTTTTTGCTTCTCCATAAACACAATAAGACACTCAACTCAATATGATGCATTATAATATTTATTTTACATTAATTTATTTTATATTTACAATCAATTATTTTCTGTTTAAAATGTATTTTGAATAACATATTTATTTATTTGACTGATTAGAGTATCTTGCTCGTGGACGGCATCGCGGTAACGGTCGCAGTGGCGGAGAATCTACGCGAGGTTTCGCGGGCAGAGGCGCTCAAAATCCTCATTATCGAGAGAATGATTCAGATGGTGGAAATAGGGGGGAAAGAAACTCTTGGACTTACAACAGACCTGGTGAACGCGAGGCTCAACCATCTTATGGGAACCATCACTCACGAGATTTGACTCAGAATAAAGGACCCTTTCCGAGGAACTCTGGTGGGTTCAACTACTACGGCCAAGAACCACATCCACCTGACCAAGGTCAACTCTGCACTTGTGGGGATTTTGAAAAGGGACCTGGGAAACCTGGGAGTGGGAAGTGCGATTTTGCTGGTGGGAAAGACGTGCCCGGGCCGTCGGGTGATCAGGCCTATCACCCATACTACAACTACGTGGACGCTGGAGACTCTTGGTTTTACGCGGATGAACGCGAGGCGAGGGGAGGAGATTCATATTTGAACTTTTCCTACCCTGAGGTCAATCAGACGAGGAAGGAAGTGAGTCAGATCGAGAAGCGTCCAAGTGGTCAGTTGGATCTTGAGCGACCCAAGGCTTCCATCTCCATGGCCGACGAGAAGAGTGGGGAATTGAGCCACAAGGGGTATTTTACTGTTGGCAGTCATATCAGCTGCCGATATCAAGGAGGCGAAGTGGAGGGAGAAGTCGCCGCTTTTCACAATACCTCACGCCTTCTTGTCATTCGTAAGAAAAATTATTTTATATATTTATTGGGAAATTATCATTTGTTTAAGATTAAATTTGTTATCATAATTTAAATTAGAGCCTTAACGGGGTTTGTGTGTTTATTTAGGTTCTACAGCCACCAATGGCAAGCCTTCCGCTAATGACATTTATGTCATCAATGCCGATTGCGTCGAAAAACTCAGGATTCATGGACCCACGAACACGGACAATTTGAAGCCGATTGATTTTCACAAAGTAAAATTTATTTACATATCAATATTCAATCAATCAATCTTAAAGGCCATTTGATTTATTTAATTATTCATATTTTGTTCAAATAATGTCTTTAAAGTAAATTCCTCATTTGATCCTTTTAATTTTAGCTGGATAAAAGACGTCAAAAAACTATTGGACTGAAAAAGGCAAGAATCCGGGCTCTATCAGCTGACGTTGCTCCCGAGGGAAGGAAATTGTTCCTTGCTATTACCAAAACGTAAAATTTAAATATTTAATTTATTTCTAATTTATATGATCAATTAACTAAATAAATCGTATTTATACTTATAAGTATGTATAATAGCAATATTAATGTATATTATTATTCAAACCTTAATCTAAATATTTTTCATAATTGTGAATTGCTAAATTTCAATTTTATTTTCTAGTATTGACGAGGTGGCTTGGGAAGGTGAAAACATCGTTGTTCTCAACGAAGTGAAGATTTCTCCTCCGTACAAAGTCGAGGACGTTGAAGGAGACAAGGAGGCCTCCGTCGTTCATGTGAAGAAGATTGTGGACAAGCACTGGAAGGAAAATCCCACGACCAACTAAAATCCCTCATCCTTCTTAAAATTAAATTTATAATTAACATTCAAAATCTAAATTGATTAGTTTCTTTTAATAAACCTAGAATTGATATAGATTGTAACATTGTTGTCTCCTCATCCGAACTGAAATAGTTTTATTTGAAGGGTAGCTGTTTGATCTTTTTATATATTCAATCACGAACATGCCCATTTCATTCCTCCAATATCTGCTGATGAGGGTTCCAAAGTAAGACAAAGTATTCTGTTTCACTCATTCCTAATTAAGATTCCACTTCATTGAGAGACCCCAAAGTAGGATTGATTTATTCATCACGTGCCTTCAATTGTTATTAGCAATACGGTTGCCTAATCGTGAGTTTTGATACGATCATTTGTAAGATTAAGAAGTACATATATAAAAAGTGAGTTCGTAATATAAAATATACATATAGGAATGGATGGTCAAAAAGGTGTGCATGCGTTTATTGAGTCCATTTCGGCACTTGGTAATATCTGTGAGAATCCTCATTTGAATGTAGGGCATTTTATAATTTAATTGTTTTCTTGCTCGTGTGAGTCCGACAGAGATTGAAGATAGTCATTTATTATGAAATTTAGCTTGTAATTGAGAAATTTGGTTTCCCTTTGATATATTCGTCGTGCAGCGAAGGGGCGGGCACATGTTGTCTCATCAAATGACCGTCAAATTCCTTCAATTCATTTAGTTCAACATTAAGGCTTAATGCTAGTAAATAGCAATGGGAGCGAATATTGTATTCTTCTACATACTTGGTGTAGTCGAGGTGGTCATTCGTGTATTATTGCTTTATGGTTTAATTAGAATTTAAGCGAGTTTGTAATGCTATCCTCTTTGTAATCCTCGTATTTTTAATAGTTGGTCCAATTTCGCGGAGTTGGGACCGAAAACAATTGTGGAATTTTACGTGTGAATTTGGGAAAATGAAGGCTTGGAACGTGTGAATCATTTTCTCATGTCGGATTGCCTTCATTCTTCCACCAATTTTAATATTTACCCAGTTCATCACAAATGACCGGCTTTCTTTACCACTTTTTGTGCCTTTGAATGTACAACTGACTTTTAGACTTGATCCCGTTGTAGTTCATTACATCGCCTGTAGCATTTAGCTTACAAAAACTAAATTCACTTTTTATACAATTTCCAGTAATGTTTGCTAAGAAATTATCGTTTTAAAATTTAGTTCGATAAGAGAACTAATGCAATTGTAATCAAATTGGCTATTTAGGATTTTAATTATGATTTCATTGCAAAATCTTTTCTATTTGATTGTTTGTAATTATCAGATTGAATATCCAACCAAATGGTTTTATTCCATTTTTTTTTAGAAATTTTCATTTGCTGGAGAATATTTAAAACATTTTACTATATTCATTGGGTAAATTTGACTTTAATCCAATTTCAATTCTTTGTAAGCTTCTTAATAAAAGGTGGAATTTTAAACCTATTAATGTTTTAATTCTTTATTCTTCTCCATACATGTTGAATTGGTAAATTACTCAACGACACGTAACACCAAGCCCCTATATTAAATGAATTCCTTCACTAAAACAATTGTTGCAATAAATAGTGCTAATCTTGATTGTGCCCGTCTTTTAATCTTCATATTACGCTTTACTAGACACCAAGTCATTAGAACTTTAATGCTCTTTATTTCCTCACAAAAGACAATTTTGCCAAATTACTAATCCACACATTGAATCTCACTAGTTTGAAATGACTTTAAGTTGCGTAACTTCCTAGTGCCTCATAGCAAAATGACCTTTACGCATTATTAACAATTGTTCAATTACGAGTGTAATTTATTTAGGTATTTATCATTTCCAACATAGTTTGAACAAATGAGCTTAGGAATTAAATGAAATGCGTGTGGTGGGGGTGATGAAAGAAACCTCACAACTTTTTTTGTCAATGGGCCTTTAGTCGAATGAGAATGGCGGAGTGTGAGATTTGGAAATAAATAGATGAATCATGCGGTTTGGGTCGATCAACTGAAAAAGAGCGGATACATGGATGTGAAGTACGTTTTGGCATCAATTGGGCTTTTTAAAGGAAGTTGTTCGGAACTGGAAAATTGACATTTTTCACATCTCATTCATTCAATTCTTGAACCATTGAAATGTCCAACTACCGTTATTGATCGATTAAGAGCCTGGGCTCTTATTAAAAAATTAGGTTTCATGGGGGGGGGGCTCTTATTCGAGCAGAGGCTCTTATTAAATAATTTAGAAAATATTGTTCATTTATATAAATTTATTTCGTCAAATTACAACAATATTATTCTTCATCGCTGCTAGAGCCTTCATTTATAACATCAAGTTTATATGAAATTGAATATTGCTTCTTTAATGACATTTTAATTGTTTAAATATTGGAAATAAACAATAAATTTAAATCGACATGTAATATTGACTTTTGACAGAACGCTATTATGTGCGCGGGATAGGGGGCTCTTAATAGAGCCTAGGCTCTTATTAAAAAATAGGTTTCGAGGGGGGGGGCTCTTATTCGAGCAGGGCTATTATTCGAACAGAGGCTCTTATTCGAACAATAACGGTATAATATAAAAAGCCAACCAACCAAAAAATAAATATCGAAATGTTTGTAACATTGAATGTTAAATTATATTAACTTACGATGTTATGGATCATATTGAAATGCCATCGAGTGACTTTGGGTGGTACAATGAGATCCCGATCCCCACCGGCAATGCTCACCAAACTTGGCATATTCTCTGAGGTCAGAGCCTCCCATTTCTTCCAAGTGTAATAGTAAAAGAGGTCAATTTCAGGGTCAGTTTGGATAATTGGGTAAAGATGCGGAGTGGCAAAAGTCATAATCATGTCCAACTTGGAGGAACCTTCTTCACTTACAATTGACCGAGCTATGATGCCGCCCTTAAATTTAAAAATAAATAAAATTAGATTTACATTAAATTGAAAATTATACAGTTTAAAATGATACTGTCCATTTTAAATAACCGTTATTTAAAAGTAATTACAACTTACAGCGTTATTAGAAATTTTTGAAATTTAGAAATTTACCATTGAATGAGAAATAATGACCACTTTATGGAAATCCTCATATAAACTTTGGATCTTATCAATTGCAGCTATAGTGTATTCTCGTTGTCTTTCAAGAACGTAGCCATACACTCCTGACAATTCCTCATTGAAGTCAATAGAGAAAAAATCAAAGTGGAAGGGAGTTCCACTGTCGAGCCATTTTCGAAGAGAGACAGATGCAACGGACCGAACTTTAAAAGTTAATTATTTTAATGAAAAAATGTTTAATTATTAATAATTTTCAAACAGTAAAATGGATGTTATTTAAGTTACAAATACCTTGCTTGTAAGATCCGGCCGTTCCGGGTATGAATAAAACGGGTATTCCAGAAAATGAAAGCTCACGAGCAGCTTGGATATGTTTACCCTCTGCGTAGACATAAAGTCCGTACATTGGGTACTTTGAATCCATTTCATTATTGATGCTCAATTTCTAAGAAAAAATATAATATTCGAAATAAAATTAATACTGAAAAAATTGCTTTCAATTTATTAATCATTCATTTAATATGATAAAAATTGAGTAATTAAAAAATAAAATGGGGATTGAAATGACTTACAATGTATTGTGGGAATTCAAACATGTAGGTCATTTGGCATTTATTCTCTTCGACATTCTTTAAAAAATCATAAGAACCGAGAAAGAAAACTCCAAAGACTCCCATGCTGACGACGAGGACGAAGAGATTGAGGAGACGACGGAGAGCTTCTTCGCCCATTCTTGATTTCAATTTCTTTTGACCACTCAACAATTAGTTTCAATCTGACCTGATCGCCTCCTTGGAATACTATTCAGGACTTTATTGAAATTTTATGAAATTATTTAATTGGATCTAATTTCATGTCGGTTTATTTAGTTAAATAATGAGTGAAAAATTGGGGAATTTCCTTCAATCAATTTCCTAAAATTAACACTTTGACTTCCCTCGAGATATATGAAATAACCAGCGTTTAGTCAAATGTAATAATCTCAATTGAGAATCGTTTCCAATTCCCATAAAGCCAGAAACTCATAATGAAAGATATGATAAAAAAGTTATATATTTACAAGTCAAATTTTATTTTTTATTTGCATTAATTGTGCTTATATTTTAAATACTAGATTAGTTTTTTTGTCTTTTATATTAATAAAAGTTCTTTTAGACAGACATATACGCAGAAAGGTTGCAGCATCTCATTCTGACATTATTGAGCGCAGTTTCATCCGCTATATTAAATGATAAATGACAACATTTATTAATGATTAAAAGATTAGGATAAAACCGCAGTCAAAAGACGCATAAGTAATTAGTATAAATATGACTTAAGAATTTAGTAATAAATTAATAAAATTCACCTCTTCCATATGCCACTTCTATTTGAGTGCTTATGGCACATACAGCATATCCATCTTCACAATGTTGCTCTTCTGTCCAAATCTGATCGTTAGCATTTGGACCATCACCCTCGACAAAGCTATCTTTACTGGAATCACAAAATATTCTTAAATTGTTGGCTGCAACGTCATCAAAAATCGCTCCTTTGAATGGCACAGCTCTTAATTGAAATCCAGTTATTTTTCCTGGAAATCATGAAAGCTTAATGGATTTTTATTTCATTTTTTATTAAATGCTTGATTAATAGCCTTATATCGTAGCAAATAGTTAGGTAATATGTGGGGTATATGGATATTACCTGAAGGACAGAATTTGTCTCCTCCCCAAATTCCTTTACTCTCCATTCCGCTCTTAATGGAATATCTGGTGGATGATTCTCCTAACTATTATAGTAGGTATTAAATTAAAAAAGTTGAATTTTTTTTATTAATCGAGATATTCATTTTATTTTATGTAACTTTAAAAGTTATATCTGTATTTATTTTGAACAATTTTTATGAAAGCATAGGTATTTACTTTTCCACAATAAAAACGAATTCCATTAAGAGCTGTATTGTCCGAAGCTGGTCCTAGTTGCTCTTGAAAGTTCAATTGCATCCCATTGGCAAATTCTCCAGGAGGACATGAATCCCAATAAAACCTTTGTCAGCAATATTAATATCAAATCATTATATGTGAAACCCACATTTAAAATAAAAGTTTTTATTAAATTATTAAAATTAAAAGTTATCAAACCAGATCCCCATATTTGTGACAGGAGGAGATTCAATAACATGTTGACTTTGCACACTTATTATTGCTGAGGCTGCAAAACAAAGAAATGGCAAGAAGTTCTTCATTGTGGATGAAAATGTTATATAGGTAGTATCAACAATATACTGTGATCCAAGAAATGAAATAATTTATTTAAAAGTGGATTCTGCCTTTGGTATCTGCCTTTATAAATTAAAATAGCTTGAGTGGGTCGAAATCTATTACAATTCGGCTTAATGTTATGTAAATGCATAACATTAAGCCAACAATAATTATCAAATTTTTGCCTACAAAGGATTATTTTATATTAAAGAAAATGTAAATATATCTTATACGCAAAATTTTTAATAGCGACTTTTGTAACATAGTTAGGTACGCATAACTGTGTATTTATATCCGTGTTAATTAATTTTATACAATACATGTTTAGACCCAATAAAACTAATCTACAAATCCTTGGAATATTTAACCAACATATTTGACACTTTTTATCATTACATCAAATATTACCTTAAAATGAAATGTTAATCATCACTCATCACAATTATAAAATGTCGTACTAAAAGAGTATTTAGCTATCTCAATTTGCTAACAGTTTATGAGATAATAAACTAATGAAGATGCAAAAATATTTTTTATTGTTTATTATCTATTTAAGAGATTTAATGAGCTGTTATGTGAAATTTTTATTTAATTTATAATTATTTTTTATGTCGTACAAAAAAGAGAAATTAATTATATTAAAAATTAAAAAATTATGTGACAAGTGACAATGGATAAAAAATAAATGAAATTCATTAACTTGCCTATAATGCTAATTGCACTAATAAAACACTTATCATTAGCGTTAAATGTTTAAACAGTGTCAAAATAAGCTCAGAAATAAAGCTACTAACTATTATATAACTCCCCATAATAAGAAGGATTAAATACTATAAGGAAAAAATAATAAAAAGTTTCAAAAAGTTTCCTTCGAACCGGATTTGAACCAGTGACCTATGGATCTCTGCACAACAACTACTACAGTCCACCGCTCTACCAACTGAGCTATCGAAGGCCTGTTGAAATGAGCAGTGGAAAATTGGTCTATTTCTCTCTACGAAGTTTCATTCCTTCCCATTCTCCACCTCATTCTTCAAGAATTGGATCTTCGAGATCAAAAGAAACGCTGATTGCATGAATTAACTTTCTCATTTAACTATCTCAGCTTCCATTCCCCCCTCCATCATCAGTAGTCATGAGACAATGAGATTGGGGGTGGACCAAGAAGGCGCGATCTGGACGCGGGTGGAA
Source organism: Neelides folsomi (assembly GCA_034687125.1). Classification (NCBI taxonomy): domain Eukaryota; kingdom Metazoa; phylum Arthropoda; class Collembola; order Neelipleona; family Neelidae; genus Neelides; species Neelides folsomi. Next base: position 76,938 of record JAQGBZ010000092.1, read on the forward strand.
CAACTCTTTTTATCCATGCACCACCCGGCAAAGAATTTTAACCTACTTTTTAAATAATATTTATCATTAAGTTTGGTTGTTTGATTATCCAAATTGTTTATAAAAATCGAGAGTTAAATTAATAGTTCATTTGAATCTATTATTAGTGATGGATCGATCAAGTAGTGGATGTGCTGTTATCAAACAAGAATATTTATTACCAAATGTTCCATATAATAGGGATAGGGACGATCCGGACGATAGAGATAGAAATGATGGGATTGTTGAAGGAGATGTTGAAGCAAAAGTTGATGATTTGGACCTTGATGACAAGGTCAAGGACAATGATGAACCTTCTGAAAAGAAGGCGAAATTCAATAAACCTAGAAATCGAGGCAAGTTTTTTAACAATATTTCAATAAATAATACTTTTTTTATATTTACAACTCAAATTATAATTTGATTTCATTAAAAATTATACAATGGCAATTTTTTGATTATTGAATGAAAAGGTAAAATTGTAAGCATTCTACATTGCGCATTGTACTGCTTTTTGAGTGAAGTTCATATAATTATTTAATTTTAACTTTTACAGGGCAGAATAAGAATCGACCTAAGGTTGCAAAAATTCAGAATGAAGACAAACTTTGCCCTCATTATTACGACGGAATGTCAGAAACTTCTTGTCCGAAACTCCCTCAGTGCAAGTACATTCATGACGTTAAAAAATATTTGGGTGAGAATTCATAAGATAATAATCGAAAATCGAATCATCGACGTTAAAAAATGTTATTTGATAATAATCTAAATAATATTAGTATTGTTATTTCGGGCATTTATTTTGTTCATTAAAGTTTTATCGTTCGAATTTCAGATAAAATATCAGATACAGAAAATACCGGCAAATGCTTCAATTACATTACATATGGGAAATGCAGTCGAGGGCTCTCTTGCCTATTTTACAAAGATCATTTTGATGAAACTACTTTGAAGAATATCATTAATGATGTTTTGTGGAGTCGGATGGCACCAGCTTATGAATCGACCCATAAAAACATTATTGAAAGAGATTCCCTTCATAAGCTTCACAAGAAGACATACGACTTTTCAAGAGTTGAGAAAATCGTGAGTCAATTAGGAAATCAAAATCAGAATTTGACAGAAGTAAAAGATTTCACAAAGATGCGACCGGAAGAGCGGAAGAAGCTGAATTGGGAAGATAAGCTTTATTTAGCTCCACTTACAACAGTTGGGAATTTGCCATTTCGTCGACTTTGTGTTGATTACGGTGCGGATATTACTTGTTCAGAAATGTCTTTAGCCACATCGATACTCCAAGGCAGCCTTCATGAATTTGCTCTTCAGAGACGCCAGTAAGCGACTCCAATATTTATTATGTATTTGATTCATGCATATATTGTAGTAGGAATAAATACTATTATATATATGAGAAGTGAAGATGTTTGTTCATTTAATTAATCAACTTTATTTTAATTTTAGTTCTTCTGAAAAATTCTGGGGCATTCAATTGTGTGCGAGCAGTGGAATTAATGCGGCGAAAGCTGCAGAAGTTTTAGCAGATATTGGAGTCGATTACGATTTTGTTGATCTTAACATGGGATGCCCATTGGATCCTATCTATCGCTCGGTTTGTTTATATATATATTAAAAAATCTTCAATTAATTCTTACATTATTTTCCCCCTATAATTGTACTTATAGGTAAAAATTTAATTCATGTTATTAATATAATTTTAGGGTGCAGGCTCTGGTCTCATGTGTAGGACAAAGAAATTCGAAAATGTTGTCCAATCAATGGTTAATACTCTAAACGGTGATTGTCCCAAGCCGTTTACTGTGAAAATGAGAAGTGGAATTAAAACCGACAAAAACTTTGCCCATACTCTCATCCCATTCTGCAGGGATAACGGAGTCTCAATGGTCACTGTGAGTATTTATTCATCGATGTTTATGACTCTATCAAAATTCACAACTGATTAAATTAAATTTAATATTTTTAAATAAAAAAGTTAAAACAAATATTCGATTGGATTATAAACTTTATTTTGCAGGTTCATGGAAGAACACGTGAACAACGATATACGAAAACGGCCAATTGGGATTACGTTGCTGAATGTGCCAAAGTGGCGAATCCAATGCCGCTCTTTGGAAATGGGGATGTGTACTCTTGGGAAGAATACAACGAGAAGAAAGAAGCAAGCGGAGTAGCTGGGATTATGATCGGAAGAGGAGCTTTGATTAAACCTTGGGTGTTTCAAGAAATCAAAGAACAACGAGCGATTGACATGAATTCTTCACAAAGATTGGAACTTATTCAAAAGTTTGCTAATTATGGAATTGACCATTGGGGGTCGGATACTCAAGGTTAAATGAAATATTTAAATATAAATTAATTATTATATTATTATTTTAGGTATGAAAATTTTTAATTTACTATTTATGTACTATATGTCTTTTAATAATAACCATTTATGGTATATTTAACCCTTTGAATCGCACCATATCAAATAAACGCAAATAAACTTTCCAAATCCTGGGCTGGCCCCGAAGTGGGGCCACTATTAAATATACAAAATGCCATAGTTCTGCTTGAAAATTTAAGTTTTACTCCCATAAAATTTATTTATATTTTTTAATTTAAAGCATATTCAAAGGGTTAATATAAAATATGTAACTTTTAAATGACAGGTGTTGAAAATACACGACGTTTCATGTTGGAATGGCTTTCTTTCTTTCATCGTTATGTTCCTTATGGAATTCTTGAACGGACTCCACATCGACTTAATGAAAGACCGCCGAGGTATAGAGGAAGAGATGAAATGGAAACTTTGCTTCATAGCTCAAATTCAGCTGATTGGGTCAAGATCAGGTAAATAAGCTATATTCATTTTTGCATTGTTCCTTTATTTACTTTTTAATTTACACAATATATTCTCATCTTATGTTTGAAGAATTTTCCTTTTATTTTGACCATCTTTTATTCAGTGAAATGTTTTTGGGCCGTGTTCCACCGACCTTCGCTTTTATGCCGAAGCACAAAGCTAATTCTTGGGGAGACTCTTAAACAACTAATTTCTGTTATTAATTTCATAATTTTAATAATATTTCGACTGTTAATGACGTTCGATTGTTATAATTTATTAATGTTGTTAAAATATCTTGATATTTATTGTATAAATTATTTAATTTGATCACGCAATAAATTGAAAATATTTATTTAACTGAAAATTCAACATTTTGAATAATTAATTGATAAGGGATTTTTAATTTTAAGTATTTCTCCTATTTGTTGTCGAGCCCTTCCTCTTTAGCAGCTCTTATACGTTCTTTCTTCCATTCTTGTTTTGGAATCGCCGTTTTAAAAATCTACTTCGTTAGTTTGGCTCAAGAAGGAATCAAAACCTTTTTCGATGATATCACAAGCTGAAAGAAGAATCCGGCCGGGACTTAGAGATCCTGATGATTCCACTTCAAGGTTGTAGACTTTTGAAACTTCAAACAAAACAATGAAAATTTCAAATGAAAATCATAAAGTTATTTCCATAAAACCAAATTCATATAATTGTAATTTAATAAATTTCACTTTCTAAATAAACTCACATTCTTCATCAAAGGGTTTGGAATTCTCCAATGGGGGAGTAAAATACGATGGCTCCTTTGTTTCGTCGAATTTAAAAATGGTAGCTGGATTCCAACACGCATTATTGTATCCAATCCCTTTGAATGCAAGGGCTTTGATCTTTAACGACTCTCCAGCTTTCAATTTTATAATTGGGATATCTAAATTATAAATCAACCAAAAATTTTAACGTTATTATTTATTATAAGAAGTAATAAAATAATTTTAAATGAATTTATGTAAATACTTAAAATATTATTAAATGTGTTCTTACCTCCATGTGCAACTTTAACCGAAGGATGGTTCGAAACTAGATCTTTAGATTGGATGAGATAGGGTTGTAATCCTCCTTCAATGTCTAAAGTAAATTCCACACAGCAGTTAGAACAGTTACTATTCTTTTTGCTGGCACATTTGCACTCCTATAATAAAAAACAATTACATAAATAATCTTTGGAATAATAAATTGAAATTGATAAATCCATATATTTTATTTACAAAATTGTTTCAAAAAATACTTGACCTTTTTATCCAAAAAGGTATTAACATCATTTGATAACAAAGGAATTTTTGCCAATCGGGAACACAACAAAGGCTCAATTGAAGATTTTCCCTCTTCAAACTCAATTTTCTCGATGGCCATCGTGGGGATTTTGCCCTTTGATATTCGACGCAAGGCGGCCATAAGCCTAAAAAAGACAAATTGACAAAGATCAACTAGGTTTATAGGTAGTTAATTTAATGGTTTGTTAATGTTTTGTAAATTTGACTTACTTCAGCCCAGCTCCATTGATAATCAAATTAATTGAGTTTTTGGCATCATCAAGAACAACTTTGGCCGCGTTGGAGCTACACAACATCAACTGATTATCCACGTTTGGTTCCGAAAGAACGAGGTTAACTTTAATTTCATTTTCTAATGGTTCCTCGGCCATTGTCTAACTCACACTTAACTCGGCTTTGATGAAATTGGAGATTAGCTTGGGTTAATTGGAAAAATTGACAAGCTAGGAAAAAAGCTAAATGGATTAAAATATATGCAAATATATATGTAACAAGACAAAGACTCGCGCCTGTCTTAAATCAAAGCGGAAAATTAGCATTCGATAACATTTGCTAGCACGAAGGCTTTGGATCGTTCTTTGTCTCTCTTAATAAACAATAATAAAGAAGATAATATTCTAATATTTAATTAAAAAACAGAGTTAATAAATCCTACTAATATTTATTATCAAAATTAAAATCTAAAATAGAATTCTGTTAAGAATTGATGAGATTTTACACATACACTTTATTGTAATATTGTTGAAAGTGAATTATTTATTTCCTTTTGGTTTTTTCTTTTATCTCTTTATTATAAATAGAAGTACTTTGTAATTAAATGCCAAATGGAATATAAAATTAAATACAATTGAAGTATACTAGAGCAATCGGGTGCTTCAGAATTACTAATATGGCATACTACTTATTTTCTAATTATTATTATTTATTTATTAATTATAATAGATTATAATGGAGTCTTCAATAAGTCATGATCAATTCCGATTACAATTTTTATTTTTTTTGAGTATATAAAAATACATTAATCCTTGGTAATATAAGGAAATAAAAGATTTATGATTTACTTCAAACCATAAGCAAATCAACCAGGATATATACATTTACATGTAAATAGAATATTACAAATTCGAAAAAATAAAAATTGTAATCGGCATTGATTATTCCAATAATTGAAAATAATTTAATAAATCACAGTAGTAAAACTTTAATCTCACTCACACTTTAATAAAAAATTACAATATCGAAAAATGTGACAATGCAAAACTAAATAAATGTAAGTAAGTATTAATTAGTATAGCATAGCTATTGTAAATTCTTTCAATGCACAATTATAAAAATTTCCATTATCAGGTTAATCTCCGTAAGATTTGAGTCTTGCCAAAATGGCTTCATCAGGATTTGCATACTTTGACGCCTTCTTTCCCACCACGACCCCCATGACAATATCCGAAAACTCTGGAGTCGACAACCTCAAGGGAAACATCAATTCTTTGTTCTCCAAAGCGTAGAGCTTCTCTCTCGGCACGCGACATTCGTCTCCTTCAAACATCTTGAGGAATCTGTTCGCAGCCTTCATGAAAGGATCCATGTTGTGAACTTTGACAATCCAATACCGACACATATGGACCAAAAGATCTCCCCGAACAAATAAAACCAAATTCGACGGCCCAACAAAAGCTCCCAAAACGTCTCGTCCAACTTCCCAGAAATATTCCGCTTGGGCTGTTTTTTTAGTTTTCTTTCCTTTCACAGCGGCTTTGAGAAGTTCTTCAAATCCCGTCTTGGTGATGCTAAGACCCAAAATGCACTCCGAGTCGGGTTTCTTCCCCCAATTGGTTTTGTGGACAGCGGAAGCGAAAGATGTTCGAAGTTCCCATACATCACCAAGTTTAGCATGGTTAGTTTTGAGGAAATAGGGCTGGAAGGCATGGGCGAAATAGGCAGGTTTGGATGGACAGGTCGTGTAAAGAACGATAGTCTCTTCATCGTACGATGCCACTGTTTTTAATTAAAAAATATTTTATTAATTCTTTAATAATTAATTTAACATTTATTGATCATTTATTTATTGGATTTATTGTTTAGTAAATTGAATGGTTTGTTTTTCTTACTTATATGATTTCCATGTTTGGGTCGTTCGAGGATTGTGTCTTCAAATGGAACGAATGGAAATGGATACATGATTCTCGTCCCTTTACAAACACATCAATTATGAATTTATGAACAAATTAAGAGTTTAAAATTTATCAACACACTTTAAAGGGTATTCGTATTATATTATATTAACTTTATATATAGAGAATATTTAATTTATTTAGACTTTGAGCAAAAATTATATAATTATCGGCATTGAACTTGATTTTGATGTGAGATTTTTTATATTAAAAATGTTATATTAACAGAAAACAGAACACTGTTCGTTTAAGTTTCTCAATATTAGAACAGAATTTCAACTTCAATATACTAACTTAAGTAACAACTATTAAATTAAATGTTTTCACATTAAAAGGAATTGAATGCTTCCTTCCACTTTGCCAACTCGGGAGAAACTAATAGTGAGAAAGAGATGGATAGATTGGTTAGAATTTATGTGCAATTTTCATCATTTCCTGACGAGTTGTCTGAGTCGTATCGTGTGTGTTTTGATGTTTATGACTTGTGACGTTGAGGAATAAAGGTCTCCGAAAGAGATTGGAATTTGGGTAATGAAGAAACTCGGGTGTTTACTAATATATACTTACTGTAGGTAATATTAATTTCTAAATGCTTTATAAGACTAAGAAATATATATTATATATGTATGTATGGTATAGGCATTTGGTGTTTGTTGACATTTTGATAATGGAATGGAAATTGGCTAGCAAATCTCCATCTCATGCAATTTTTATATTGTGGTTTGTTCACTTCTTTAATGCCAATAGTGGGAGAAGGAAAGGACGATAATTAAGGAGAATGCGGATAATCAAGTCGTTAGCCACTCTGCCATTTAACCCAACACAAGGTTAATTTTCATCGTAAAATTCTCCAAATAAGTCAATTCTTTATGAATATCGTACTTTATTTTTCCATTTCCATTTGTGACTTTCTTTTTATGACTTTTATGATACGAGAACTCCACCTTTGTTTTTATTCTTCTCAAATTGGAAAATTATCTTTTAATTGTTTTTTCTCCTTCAATTTACTACTAATTTTTATCTATATTTCTCTTTTTGCTTTTCAGCTTAATAATTCTATGCAGCTATGCTGCTTAATACCTAATGCTATGTTTGTAAAATGTAAAACATGGAGAATACTAAAATAGTGAAATGATAGTTAAACTAGAAAATGTTATTAACCCTAGATGAGTAAACAAAATTACCTTTTATTGCATTTATGGTTAGAGTAGGTAGTAGGGAAAATAATCGATAATTATCGTTATCAATTTTATCGGTAATTATCGGGTTTTTCATATATCGTTTATCGGAAATTTTTATCGATAAAAATGGTACATATGTTTTAATCGGTAAATTGTCAAATTAGCTATATAATTTCAATCAAATCTTAATATTTGAAATAGAAATATGTCTTAACTAATAAAATTATAGGAGACCAAAGTAAATGGAGAATCTCCCAATTATTAAAAAATTACATCAAAATATATCGTTAATTGTTAAATTTTTGGTATATTTTTATCTAATTATTTTTATAAAAATTATTTTTATTTATCGTTTTTATCGATAAAAAATATTCCCGATAAATTCCCTTCCCTAGTAGGTAGGTTTATTATACAAGTAAAATATGTAAATACCTAATATTGGTAATACTAGTACTTACTAATATATAATATAGAAATACTATCTTAGATCATAAATATCTAATTGCAAATTGTATTTTTGACAAATATGGAAAATATTGTAGTTATTCCTTATCTACTATTATGTAATATCTCCTTGTCCTTTAATGAATAATTGTATCCGCAATCGGGACATTAAATTTATTTCAGGGAAATGGAAACTGCATTCAAGACTAATTTATCACGCATATTGCATTTACCCATATAATTTAAAATGACAGAATTTAATGAATTGTTTAATTACTTTAAGATTCCTTATTTGATTTACCTGTTTCTCTACAATCCAACACCATTTTCTGTTTCTTCCATTTGTCCATTTTTGTTTTTGTATATTTGATGTCTGTTAACTTATAATTTTAAACTTTAGTTTTAACGTTAAAATTATTTTTAAAGGAGATGTTTCCAGTTCAAAAAACAAAATGTTAATAATATTTGAGTTGAGCGCCGATTTCTTGCCTCTTTGCAAATCTCTTATTGAATGAAGGATAAATAAAGTTTAAAATCAATGTGAAGGAGATGAAGAAAATCTCGTATTGTTCCAATGCATGACTTTGATTTAATCTTTTCTCCCTTCGTGACTCAATTTTTAATTTTTAGAAATAAATAAGATTTTTAAGCAAAATCTGAACTGCATAATACCAATAAAATATGGGTATTCTACACACCTAAAGAACCTATTTTTATGTGTATTTAACATGCATGTCAAGATGAAATTTTGCCAATTCAATTTGGTAGGATTAAAGTTCCCATATTTATTAAATACCATTACATAGGAGCTATGTAAATCATTGTGGTATATTAAATTTTTGATTTATTTTTAACGTTACAAAATGCAATGCAGTATTAAAATATATTAAAAACAAATGCAGTAAAATATGAAATAAGCCAAAGTGCATTTTTACAATTTTGCACTGTGAGTGCTGATTGTGGACGACATTGATTTTTTACACACCTACTATAAATGCATTTAGCATTGGTTAAATACAAATATTGTGTAAAATTTTCTATTTATTTATATAGGAATTTTTATAGAATTGATTGATGGATAGAAGATTGGATCTTGACCTTAATCTCAACTTCCTCACAAGATTTGTGTTTTAGATGAGGAAAGGCCAGCGGTTGAAGGAAAGTTTGGACCAGAAGTTGAATTCCACATTGCTCTTTTGCATTTTGGATAAATATGCCAATATGCCAATATATTTATTGTGTTTTTATTTTAAACTTGTAAATTGTAAATAAAAAGGAACTATATTTTACAATACAAAAGTTAATGTAACAGTTTAGATTATTCGGCTCTTAAACTAATTTTCATTTAGCTGTCGATTGAGAATAAAGATTCTTCCTATGCGTGAGACAAAGGCTGGATTTGAACTTATTAACGCAAAAGTACAATGTACACTGTGTAGGTTTATAACCAAAATTAACCATAATAGTTAATTTTTTATTCTTTCCAAAAACCGCGAAAATGCAACTGTTTAATAAAAAGTTAAATTGTATTATTTATTTTTAAAATATAATTCAATTAATTGAACGGCACTTTAAAACATTCCCATTAAAACAACTTTTAATGCAAATTATGACTAGAAACAAAAATGTTGATGGTTTTGATGTGCTTACATTTTTGTAAATTATGGTAAAATATCATATATTACATATGTAGATCGATTTTTATTACTTTTTGAAGTATTGTCGTACATTGAAATATAAATTATATTATTTAAAATAGTAAACTAATAGTAAACAATAGAAAAATTCTTTTAAACGCAATACAATGATGAATTGAGTATCAAAATCATTAAATAAATTTCATCATTTTCCATTATATTTTTTGGGGTTGTATGGATATTGCTTGGACCTATTTGTAATGTGATTTCTTACAGGAATGATTTGAATTTTCTTTTCTTCTTCTTCATCTTGATATGAATTGATCCTCTCTAAAATCTCATCATCGCGATTGTGGAATTTGCTTCCTTTCCCCTCTTGCAACAATTGATAGACAATGTCTTGGAATTTGGGTTGATCACATCTAATCCCTACCCTCATGCCGGCATCAGTAATCATATAAATTTTTTCACGTGGGACACGAAAGTTATCTTGGTGTTGTTCAACAAGGAAGTTGGAAGCGTCCTTCATCACACTTGTCACATTGTGAACATTTAGAATTGAATATCGACAGATGTTGACAATGAGTTCCCCGCGGACAAAGAAGATGAGATTGTTGGGACCGTTGAAATTCCCAAATAATTCCCGTCCAGTTTCCCAAAAATAATCCGCATCATTGTATCCTCTTTTCCTCGCCTTTCCCCGAATGGCAGAAGCAATGAGGTCATCGAAGGTGTCTCGAGAGATTGTGAGGGCGAGGATGGAGTCATGACCTTCTTTCTTCCCCCAATTACAGGATTGAACAACGGAAGCGAAACAAGTCCGGACCTCCCAAACATCCCCCACTTTATGACCGTTGCTCTTGAGGAAATAGGGCTGAAAGGCTTGGGAGAAATAAGCCACTTCTGACTTGCATGTGACATAGACGATGATTGTCTCTTCGTCGAACGAAGCCATGATGTAATTTCCTGAAATATTCAAAATATTCAATAAATTATCATTATTTTCATTATCAATGGAATACAAATGAGTTTTTATTTTTAAATTTTATTTGCTATATTTTCCAATAAATACTTTTAATTTATAATTACAAAGCAAGTATTGGGGCTCACAAACCATATTTTGCACCTTCAAATATTTCCTCAAATTTTATGGAAAAACTATGGAGAAAATTGCACATTTTTAACTCTTACAAATTATAAAAATATGATATTGTAAATTATATAAAACGTTATCTTTTATTCATATATGTATATTATATTTATTGTATAAACATAATTTATAAAATAATTGATCTTTATTAAGTGACAAAATTGATGAAATTTGGATGCGAGGGTCCACATTTACATTTAGAAAGAGGAGAAGCTTTATTAAGAAGTAATTAAAAGTATAGATAAGTGAAAGAGTTAAAAATGTGCAATTTTCTCCATAGTTTTTCCATAAAATTTGAAGAAATGTTTGAAGGTTAAAATCTGGTTTGTGAGCCCCAATAACGTTATATTTAAATTTTGGTCAAATAGCTTTATTTAGCATAGGGTTTTTTTGTTTTTCTTATTGAGTTTTTTTCTTATAAAGGAGTTTGATGAAATTACAAAATAAAACACGACAAATATAGGTTTAAGAGTATGTATATACCATAAATAGTATCGTAGTAGTGGATAGAAAGTAATACGATTGTCAATTAATGTAAATTGGCTAAGAGTCCAAGTCATAATCATTGGAAATTTAGACTTTAATTTACACTAAAAGGTTGATTACATAGATTAATTACCGTTTTGAGGACGCTCGAGCAAAGTGTCTTCATATTGAACAAAGGGAAATGGATACATTTTTTGCAGTATTATTTATATAGTCAGAACTCACACGGAATATTTCAAACAGTTTTTACATTGAGAAATGTTGAATTTTCTTTCAATCAAAAATTGCAATGAAGTCGCTAAAATTGTTTAATTATAATTTAATTTAAGAAATGGCTTCAAAAAATTTCATGTAGATTTCTCAAACGCTGTTATTGATAGGTCTTGTCATGTTGGAGGATTTTGAAGAAGTGGAGTTGTTTTAATGAGGAGAGAATATTTTATTGGTGGTGACGAGGAAGGAACGAATGAAAGAATGAGGAATTCCGCTTCCGATTAAGGCCAATAAATGGAAATGACGAATTTCCGATTGCTCCCATTCAAGAACTTTCATTTAACCAGGAAAGGGGGGATTATTGCCAATTAATGTATTTCTGGATTTTCAAAAACAATAAAGAGCTTTTTTAGGCCTTCTACCTCTCATTACTCCTAAAAGCCCCAAACTAATGGAGAAGTAAAGAGATGAAGTTCAATTTTATTGTTACGACTGGAAAACTATTATACATAGTTTAATTCACTAATGCGCCAAATTTTATTTTTAGCCGAAAAGACCAACGCATTAGAAGTTATCTACATGCATGCGAAAATTAAATCAAAAGCTCCATTCAACGGTCTCCTGTTGAAATTATGGCATTATCAATTATCACACTTATTATATTAGAGACATATTTATTAATAAATCTTTCTTTATCACCAATTCGCCAATGGTTGAGTTGAAGTTGAATGGTAAAGCTAAGTAAAATAAATTACTTTAGGTAGATAAACTATGAATAAGATATACATTATGTATATAGTATACTCACAGTATTGCCCTGTTTCAATTTAATTAAAAATCTTTGGCAATATTATTGGTTGTTTTTAAATACACATTGTTATATCTTATTTGATCTTTGATTAAATTAGTTTTACTTCAATATTTTAATTTTCTCTTTGTTTTCAAATAATGATAATATACCGTACTATATTAATCTAACATAACATTGTCCATATAAAATTATTGTCTTTATGGGTGATTATTTGATTGGTTTTTACTTAAATAACTTAAATAAAATATAAAAATATAAATTATATCGGTCATCTCATCTGTATGCTCGCAATCATATTAACCACCATTGTGCTTACATGTTTAAACTTGAGTTAAAACGTAATTTTATAATTATTATCCAGGGTTCAAGTATAAACTTACGCAACTTGTCTCAATTATCTCATATTATTAACATACAGTATTTATAAACTTTGAATTAAACGATAAGATAAAATACCTTATACCTTACATAAGGTACGCTGAATAAAACTCAAAATGTAAGCTAATATTTATTATTCGAATTGGAGTTTTCTACGTCTACCAACTACCAAGACCGTATTTTTTTCTTCAACTTCTGTCCTTGTGGTTATGCTTATTTTATGATACCAGTTTTCCCATCCAGCACCCAAAGCAAGCTATAGAGGAGTTTTGAGCGTATTGGGAGAGTTTTGGTTGTATGAAAATACATAGGATTGAGACGGATTGAGAAATAGTGAAAGGAATCTCCATTGGTATAGTTAAACCCTCCATCCATGGAGAGAAGTGAATTGAGAGATACGCACACTATCACCTCCCACCAAATGGGAACAACAACAATCCACACGCAGTTTTGTTCAGGATCCTACTTAACTTAAAATTAAGTCATTTAAAAACATTCCTTTTTAGCATGTGTAGGAACTCATTGGTCTCCATTTCCCTCAAACAGAGCATCTTTTATTTTAGAAAAGGAACTTGAACCCGAGTTAAATCAGCTGTTGTAAACACAAATTTTATTTTTAAATCAGATTTTCCCTTTTCTTTCAACCATTTTCCTTATAATCCCCTCTTAATTTTACTCATTCCTTTATTAAACATTGGTTTGAAGACTTTTATGACTATTTTGATAAGCGTCAATATTATTTTCCCTTTAGTTTTCATTATTATTGAGATTAATCAAGAAGTGGGTATTTGAGGTCGAATGAATGTTTATGCGAGTAAATTACTATAATAGTAAAGTTGGTTGTAAAATTCCATAAAAGGTAAGGAATTGAACATTTTTGAAATTATTAAATAAGATAGGTATCGAACAATAAATTCATATAATAATGTAACAAGGAATTATAATTTAATACTGTATAATGTTCTAAATTGATAATTAAATATAAATATTTTTTTATTTATTTCAGAAGCTGTAAGCCTGAATTCCAATGCAAGGGTATTCAATTAACAAACTGGTCTTTTAAGTAGTCAGTTATTTCATAATATTTTTATACTATCCTATACACAGATATTTATTTTACACGTTGATAAATAAGTCATTAGGTTCTATACCATAAGTAGTTTTTAAGTTAAATGAGGATAAAATGGAATTGATAATTGGTGGGCTTGCTTCTTCTGGAGCTGGGATTGTCACAAATCCCCTTGAAGTCATTAAGACAAGGATTCAACTTCAAGGGGAGTTGAAGGCTAAAGGGAACTATGTCGTTCACTACAGGTAAAGTTTTTTTTGTTGATTTTACAAACAATGAACAACTTGAATATTTAATACAATTAAATAAATATATTCATTTACAATGGCCATACAGTATTTATATCATGTATTCATTATATAATGTAAAAGAAGTTGATTGGCTTCTTTGATTTATTTAATAGGAACGTCTTCCACGCGTGTGTGACAATAGCTAAAAAAGATGGTGTCCTGGCGTTACAAAAGGGTCTCGTCCCCGCCTTTTGGTACCAATTTGTCGTCAATGGGATCCGACTCGGCACTTACGAAATGGCCGACAATCGTACATGCACTTAATCCATAATCATTTCCTTGCAATCTTCAATTCCCTTCAATTAGACGGGCTAACGAGGACCAAGGATGGAAAAGTGTCAAGTTTGAAGGCACTGGTCGTTGGAGCTGGATCGGGCATTATTGCCAATGTCATTGGATCACCCTTCTCACTCGTAAGCTCCTTTCTTTAATTATTAGTAAACAACGAAAATAACTATCATAAGTTTGATAAGTTAATTAAACGATTAAAAAAATATTTCAACGGTATTTAGATCAAAATTCATCTTCAATCGAAGGCCAATGAGTCTTCAATCGCTGTCGGCTACCAGCACAATCACCAAGGAATGAACTCTGCATTTAAAGACATTTACACCAAATATGGAATTCTTGGACTTTGGCGTGGGACATCGGCAGCAGTTCCAAGACTAGCTGTTGGTTCTTCTATTCAATTACTCACTTTTGAAAAATCTTTAGGTTCGAAACTTTACTCAATTTTTTTTAAATAATTAATTATCGTTGTTTTTCATGTCTTACTCATCATAAAAATACCTAAACCGTTTTACCAATTTTTTTATATTTGATTTTTTGGGTTTATATACGAATACTTATATTAATAAATCAAGTTCAATATATTTTGTTCTTTAGAGTTTGTTAGGTCAAAGAAGTTATTTAATCGAGATAGTTTAATGAACGCCGTCCTCGCAAGTCTTGTATCTGGATTTTTCGTGACAGTCGCAATGGCTCCGTTTGACCTCGTTGCGACTAGATTTTACAATCAAGGGGTTGACGTAAGGGGAAAAGGTTCGACTTATAATATACATATTTTGGGCTGAATTTCCGTTACCCACACGGTTTTTGCGGCAAATTCTGGCAATTGCCGTTTGTTGAAAAGATATATTTAGGGTAGGTTAGGTTAGATTAGTTTGATTATGAACGTTTAATTGTTGATAACTAACCTAACCTAACCTATCCTATCCTAATATGAATTAACCAGCTTTAACTTGTTGGTAAAAAATGAAAAAACCAATTCCGGCAATTTCCGGGTGCCGTTGCGGCAATTTTTGGTCTATTAAATACATGTTGTCGACGGCAATTGCCTAAATTTGCCGCAAAAACCGTGTGGGTAACGGAAATTCAGCCCATATTTTGATTGATTCTTTTGATTGATTGCCATTGATACGCATTATATTATGCACAAAGTAAAAAGTTAGTCATTGAATTGAACTTAAGATTCTGTTTATTTAAAGGACTTCTTTACAACTCCATATTTGACTGTGCTGCAAAGATTCTAAGGGAAGAAGGTGGATTGGGATTCTTCAAAGGATGGACGGCAAATTATTTTCGATTAGGTAAAATGGAAATTTAAAGAATATTGAAAGCACAATGAAGCTGCTTATTTATAAAAAATGGATTGTTAATAAAATTTAATTTATTTGTTTTGAAGGGCCATATACGCTGCTCAGTCTAGTTTTCTGGGATAGACTTAAACTATACCATAAAGAGTACAAGATGGGGAAAAGTAGTAATGTCATTTAAAATGAAAATTGCCTTGTAAAAACTATACATCCCGTTAACCAGTGGCGGTCCCAGGGGGGCCCATGGACCCCCCCTTGACTTTGGAGAACGATGTAGATATAATCTAGTTATAACTGAAAAATAGAATAATGATTTAATATGTAATCTTTAAAATATTTTCTAGGGGCCTAGCTTCCCTATAGAAATGGTAATACGTTTTCAATATTTCTCGATCCCAAATGGAATTACACAATAATGGTCCCGTTGAATTTTTTTTATCTAAATTAAGAAAAAAAATTCTCCGACGTATGGTCCTGTTGAATTTTCTATCTAAATTATGGAAAAATATTTCTCGGAAACCTATACTATTTGTTAATATTTTACAGATACTGATTTCTTTAAGCTATTATAATGCATTATTTATAACTAACAAATTTTGGACCCCCCCTTCTGGGACCGCCCCTGCCGTTAATATCCAATCCACGCAGAAGGTAAAATCTCTCAATACGCCCCAAAGTCCTATAATTGTAACACTTGATTTTTGTTTTTAGCCATGCGCTAAATACGTTCAACGATCCAAGTCACTTTCAAATATGCATTATGTACAATTTTGTAGTTAGAGTATATTTGATACTAATATACCATTTGGATCGTTGAACGTATTTAGCGCATGGCTAAAAACAAAAATCAAGTGTTTCAATTATAGGACTTTGGGGCGTATTGAGAGAACCTCAAGGGTTTTTCAATATCCCGATTTTACCTTCTGCGTGGATTGGCCCATATTCCAATGTGTGCATTTTATATTTATTCAATACATTATTAGTTAATAGAAATATTTATCTTTACCTAAACGTACCTACCTATACATTTATTTCTGTATATAACCATTTAAAACAATAAAAGGTAAAAATTTTATCCGTTTACCATACAACCATATTCATTGAATAGTCTAAACTCTAAATGTCAACTGAAAATAAATACCTAAATATTAAGTAGGAAGCCACGCATAAACAATTCAAAAAGGAAACGTACTATATCGGGTCAATCGGGGCCATAAAGAATTAAACTGCAGAATTTATTAATAATTAAAAATTAACAAATTATTCTTGAATGGAAGACACAACTTGTGTCTAAATTATGGAAAACTTGTGTCTTCCGTTAATGTAATGTCCGTGTCTTTCCTTCAAATCGTCTCAAATATTACAATGCATTAACTCTAGAAGGCGCGAAAGGCAGTCACATATATTTATAATGTATTAGTAATTTACATGTGACTATAATGTATCATCCACACGACATTTTCACGCTATGCATATAAGGATATAGAGAGAAAGTTATTAAAAGAAACGTTATCTCTCTACGTTTGATTTGAATATTTTCAACAAATCAAATGAGAGAAAAGGAAAAGTGACCGTTGAGAAGACAGATCATTTACAGTTGGCTTTTTTATTTTCCGCAATTTTTTATTTTTTATTTCTAACTCAAAATGAACGGAGTTAACGAAAATGGACCAGTGACAATCCTCAAAAAGACACAATCGACCGAGAACGGCAAGAAGGTCGAAATGACCCCAAAGGTCGTCGAATTGAAAGAGAGACCGAGGATCCCGAAGATTCCGATAGAAGACATGACTTCAAAGGATTATTACTTCGATGTTTACGCTTATCACAAGATTCATAAGAGAATGTTGATGGATTCCGTTCGAACTTGGGCTTACAGGGATGCGATGTTTTACAATCGTGAGAAGGAAATAAAGGTAAAATAATTATTTTGGGATAATATTATTATTTAAACAATTTTTGCACCTTGGTTAAGCGAATTTGTAATTGTTTGCTTGATATTAATTTTATGCTAAAAATGATCATAGGGCAAAATTATCCTTGACATTGGATGCGGAACAGGGATTATGGGGATGTTGGCAGCTAGATGTGGAGCCAAGCGGGTCATCGGCATTGAGTGTTCTAATATTGCTCAGTATGCGGCGATGATCGTCAAAGCCAATAAGTTGGAAAATATCGTCACAATCATTCAGGGTAAATGGTTGCAATCAATTCATAATAATAATAATTCATAATATAACATTGACATTAATAATGATTAATGTCAATTATCATATTTTATTAGCAACTTTGTTATTTACTTACCTATTAACGGAATTGATGACTTATAGGGAAAGTTGAAGATACTGAACTGCCCGATGGAATCACCCATGTTGATGCAATTGTATCTGAATGGATGGGCAATTGTCTCTTTTCTGAGGGAATGGTGGAAACGATCATTTATGCGAGAGACAAATGGCTCAAACCTGGTGGAACTATTTTCCCAGACAAGTGCGAGCTTTTCATTACATCTTCAGACGAAACTGCTTTGTGGAAGGATCGACTTCTCTATTGGGATAAAGTTTATGGATTCGACATGTCTTGTCTTGGTCATGCTCGAGCTCAGGAGCCAATTGTTAAACGAGTCTTCAAGAATAAAGTAATTTCAATTCTCTTTATGAACTTTCCATCATACAAAAACTTACTTATTATTCGTTAGACTTATAAGTTAATTAACTAATTAATAAATGAATATTGTACAGGTTGTGACAACTACTTGCAGCTTGAAGAAATTTGATCTTCACTCCATGAAAAAGGAAGATGTGAATTTCACATCTACTTTTAAACTTGAAGCAGGCAGAAATGATTACATTCATTGTTTGGTCGTTTATTTTACGGCATCTTTCTCCAAGATTGAAAGACGATTCTCCATTTCGACATCTCCTTATTCCGATCCAACTCATTGGCGTCAGACTTTGTTCTTCGTTCCGGAACCAATCGCCATTTGCGAGGTAGTTTATTGCTTATTTATTTTATTTTAATACTATATTAGCTAATATTTAAATTCATTAATTATTGTTGTTCAATCATTGCTTTTTAAAAAAGGAAGAGAAACTCTTTGGACAATTCACATTGAAGCAGAATAGTTGTTATTCAAGAGATCTCGACGTTAAGATCAGGCTCAAAATGAAGGGAAAAGTGGAAGATATCAATTCAACTACTGAATACAAAATGAAATTGCACTGATTCTGATTCTGATTTTCTTGGTATTTGTAACGATTAATTATTTTACTTCTGTGCACTTCTATGATTAACCCAATAACCCCACTATCATAATTAACTTTTAATACAGCTTATTGACTTTGTATGATTATACTTCTTGAATCGACATACCTTTTATATTTTATATACTTATTCCTCTTATATTTTAATATTTTCCCCCTTTATACAATATACATTTAATATAACATTTTCCTATATTACCGTTCAATGCCAATTATAATACCATGTCTAACAATTACAAAACCATGTAATTGTTATAAACAAAGATTAAACAAAGATTAAACAAAGATTTTTAGTCATCCTTGGTTTGGGTTTTATATTTTATAGTTCTAATATGTATGTTATTATTAGTGCTATTTTACTGATATTCATTTGCAAGTTCAATTAATTAACTGCTTTTTTTTATATTGAAATATTAAGTCAACTTTAAACTATTAAATGTCGTCTATTTTACTTGATGATTATAACTTTAAATGAGATTATTAATTTATGTGTCATGCGTAGTTTATAGTTTGGGTGCCTGAAATTATTTTTGTTTTATTCATTCTTGGTAAAGAATTTATAGGTTTAAAAGTTTTTGTCAATACGGTTTTATTGTTAATTATTATTAGAATTCATTACATTTAATTGTAAATGAAATTGGAAATATATGACAAACATATTATGATCATTAAAATTATTATTCATGGGCACAACTATAGTACATACTTAAGATTATTAGAGATAAAAGTTAGATTCAAAATTAGAAAATACGTTCATCTATACTTATTTTAAGAAATTCTAATGAGAATTACAAATAAAAATTAATTTATAACAATTTTCATTTTCGTCTTTTGCCTTTTTCGTTCGCTTGATCGGAGTCGTGTTGTTCGTGAACTGAGAATTTCCGTGGAAGTGAATCCATTCCTAAAGCTGTCCCAAGACCTGGTTCAATTGGATAAACCTTTTCGTGTGGAACCATGACCATTTCAAGATGATTTTCCGCAATGAATCTTTTTGCAGCTTTTGCGTAAATGTCCATATGAAAAACTTTAAAATAGTTCAATTTAAATTTATTCAATACTATAAATATATAGTTTAACTATAAATCAGCCAGATTATTACTCGATCGAGTATGATTTTATATAACGTTTATTTACTCTCAAACTTTAAAAATAATGATAATTTGAAATTGTAATTATATTAATTTAATTGATTATTTATACACACCTTTAATTATCCAATGCCTTGAAAAATGGTTGAGAAGTTCTCCTTGGATGTAAAGAACAAGATTATTTGCCCCTACAGCTTCTCCGCAGAGATTTCTCCCCGTTTCCCAAAAGAACCCAGCTTGGCTTTTCTTCTTGTTTGATTGCGGATTGACTTGTTCCTGCACTGCTGCTTTGACCATTTCGTCGTATCCTTTCCTGTTTACAGTAAGTGCAAGAATCGACTCATGATCTCCAACAGCTCCCCATTTGGAGGCCAAAACGGCGGAATCAAAAGAGGTCCGAATTTCCCAAACATTCCCAACCTGTTTTACATCAGAGAATAAATGGGTAAATACTAAATGAAAATTTTAATTACGTTAAACTTATTTTATATACCTTAAAACTGTTACTCTTTAGGAAAAATGGTTGAAACGCTTGTGCAAAATAAGCAATGTTGGATCGACATAAGATGTAAACTACCTGAAACCACACAGAAAAAACTCAGGTAAAGATCGAAATAATATTTAATTTTTATTATATTTATTCATTAATTAGGATTATTATTCAATTTAAATTGACTTACAATTGATTCGTTGTCATAAATTGCACAAATATGATTTCCAACTTCAGGCCTATCGGCCATTTTGTCTTCATAATGATTAAACTCAAATGGCCAACTCATTTTTAATAACTTGTTAATACCAATTTAATCAACCAATGAACTTACTTTGTTAACAATTGAGATTTTAATTATAAATTCACTTAATATCTAATTTTTTTAAATGTGAATTTTTGCAAATAATATATATTTTGAAAACTAAAAATATTTCTTACTTCTCTTTGTTATATTATAATATTCCTTATTGAGACTTGGGCTGAGAATGAATGAATTGTTGAAGTTGGAAATAGATTGTGAGCGAATATCCTTAGATTGGATGATTAATCGGACTGACGTTTGTGATGAAAATATCGTAAATTCCTTATTTATTCTCAGATTACCAGCCACATTCACTACGTGAGAGCTGACTGAGAGAAGGAAGAAAGGTTAAAGAATTCAATGGAAGGTGACGGCTAATACCCGGGAGAAGGCTAGATGAAAACTGGTAAGAAGAAATATATCACAATTTAACCTCCAAAACTTTATGAATATTACATACCCTAAAACGTAGTTTCTGCTAATGTGTAATCAGTAATCAAGCATTGCAATCCATGGAATATAATACTTACCCATTTCGTTTGTTTCATATGAATATGGTATACCTTATGAAGTTAGGAATTAATTTGCTTAAATACTCGCATTGACTATATTTATCAAGCTGTACAAGGAGCATTACTTATTTGGAGTACATATTTACTAATAGATTATTTAATATAGCTTTCAATCACTTCATTTTTGTTAAATTAAATGTTTAGATCTTAATTACAGTACCATCCTACCATGCAAGATTGCAAGCTTCATTTTGTACTTATTATTATTATTATATTTCAAATTAAGCAAACTAAATTAATTAATTTTTTAAAATGGCACCCGCGAAGTCCAGAGACAGAGAATAAGTATATGTATTATAGAAAACTCTCTACCATATGTATGGTATTGGTTTATTGGATAGGATGGGAACTTCTAAAACTGTTATAACTTTGATAAGCATACAGGTAAAAATGTTGGATTTGATGAAGAACTTCAATAATAATGCTATGATATTGATTTTCATTTAGCATGTTAATATGTTATGTAAAATTGTTCTTTTAGAGTAATTATACTCTATTCCATTTGAGAAGATTATTGAGAATTGAATCATGTTACTTGACATGTCATTAGAAATTCAAATAAAGCAATATTATTTCCTGTAGAAATTATTTGCGGGTGACATGACATTCGATTGCCCGCTCAAGTAACATGATTCAATTCTCAATAATCTTCTCAAATGGAATAGAGTATAAGTTGAGTTTTCGACTTAAACTTACGTTTAGATTATATGGTATAAGATACCGAAGTATGTAAAAAGCTAACAAAATAAAAAGGGAAAGAAACTGTTAGCAAGTTTAATGAATGGAGATTATCATTTGCCAAAGTATTTACACGAATTTGGCTCGGTAATTTTCCTACGATTTTTTAATATAGGCATAACTCTATTGAATAATTTTGGATTCCCATAATGTTCAAATATGATCATGTGATTCTTTAGATAATTTTGATTACTTTGTCCTGCCTCATTGCAATCTTATCGAAGTAATTGATAATTTATTAAATCAATTATAAATTTCATGTTCTATATACTTAACCATTTGCTTAATACTTAATGCCCACTATAATAAATAAGGAGCTTCTCATCTAATTAAGGATTCAGGCACATTCATTCAAAACAGTTTACATAAGATATAAGATAACAATCAGAAGAGAGGTGACAAGAGGTCAGCATTGTTGAGAACAAAGGGAAGAAGAGGGAGAAGTGAAGGAAGGTGGACTGTTCTCATCCCTAGCCGCCCACTTGCCACTCCTCAGATGTTCTTACGGCTCGACGCCGTGAAGAGCTCTCACTTCAGCTTACAGCTCATATTATACATTTAACAATGACCCAATCCATCAACTAAGGGAAATGAGATTTTGAGTTTCCCTTTTTGCTCCCGTCTAAAATACATGGGATTTTCGCGGTTCTCAGAATGCGCACATGAGAAAATCCAAATGTCAATTTAATAAAGTAACATTAAATTAGTATAAAAAAAGTATATTTTGGATTTTCTCATGTACGCATTTCGTACAATTAATTTAACTCTAAATTAGTCGGATATATATATCCATGTGCGCGAGATTGAGCATTTTTGGGGAACTTGCGACATTGTCGGGTTTAAAACCTTCCCTTACTTGCTGGATTGGGTCATCTAATAATTATTTGTGATTCTTATTTATTGCAGTTATTGAGATTAATAAATTAATCTCAATTTTGATTATTTAATGCTTGTGTGAATTTATTATTCATAGCAAGTATCAATTGCATCTCTTTTTAATGTATCCTAAAGAGCATTTACATCTTGGGAATCATCTCTTTCTCTCTATCTCTTCAGTTAGGATCTTTATTCAGTGAGGCTGTTATGTCCTAACACACTAATCATTTAAACAGGTTTTGCCTATAGCCCCAAGGAGATCAAAAGGGAATCTGCTTGTTACGTTATACCACACACTATTGAACATGAGCATTAACAAGGTTCTACAATAATCAGTTCGTTATTCATTACTGTTTTTCGATTTATAATTAAAGTTTTTTTAATGGGTGTATTATGTAGACCAAAAAAAGCTGGTCTTATTGCACTAATGCAGGGTCTCAACCCAACTCATTTCATCCCGCCGAGAATATCAAATTACGTCACAGTAGCTCATTGCAGTTCAGAATGCATTCAACAATATTTACCATCAGGTTCTACAAGAAGGAATCAATATTTTTAATGTCCTTCTTCATTCTCACGTTTTAGGTTTAATTTTTTTTTAAAAAAATGTGTAAATTATTTGCTTTATAATTTCTAAATGCTATATTATTTTTATGTTAATTTTGATTTTTAAATTCTAGGAAGGAAATTGAAAGCGAGACATTTTAGAGGGAAGGAGGAACTTGAATGATGATAACTACGATTTTGATTTTCAGCAAAATCGACCTTTACAAAAGGAAGTGATGGTTTATCCTGGAGCTCATATGATTGTCGGTGAGTTTAACTTTTAATTTATTTTTGTAAAATCAGATTTTATTTACTTAAGTTTGAAGTTTCCGATATTTATTTATATATTTATTTTGTTAAAATTTAAAAACATTTTTATGAAGATATACAGAATGCAATTATGATTCTTCAAATAGAGGCAATGTGACAATAGGAGGAGAAAGTTAAAAAAGGCTTAAATATTTACAATTATTATTATTCACTATTTAGCTCAAGAAATTAGTAATTTATAAAATTTAAATTGCAATTTAGGGACAAATGAAGAAATGTGCCAAGGACTGATGTGGTATTATCCGAGGAGAAAGGATTACTTAATGATATGTATGAGTAATTATCCCAATGAGCCTTTTTTTCAAGATTTTGGCATTGAGGAAGTAGATTGGTATGAAAAGCATTAAATTTATTATTTTTCTTTATTATAAATCGATATATAAATTATAGAATTCATCCATTAATATTGATACGAAATAATGATATTTGGTGAATTTTTGATTTTTAGGGATACGAGCTTTTATAATCCTATTATTACGAAGCCAGAATACATGAAAGACAAACGTGTGAGTGAAGTTCTCAATGAAGTTGAGTGGGCTAAATGGACTGAAAGGGAAAAACTCGATTATGGAGAAAAGCTTCGTCATTCCCCACATGAAAGCCAATGCTTTTCTGAATTTAATGTTTTAAAGATTCACCAAGAAGTGGAAAATCCACATTGGGTCAGCTATCCAGAGATAGACAAGGAATACATAAAACCAGACTTTTGTCAATATGAAGTAACGACAACAGAAAGATCAACTACGAAGAAAAACCGAGGAGATTCAACGACTGAAAAAAGCGACGAAGATTCAACAACTGATAAAAGGGAAAATTCGGCACACTTGGCGAAATCAATCCCGGCTATTTTAATGTTTATTATTTTACCTTTAAGTAGATTTGTATAAAATGTGAATTCTTCAAACAAACCCGAATAACATTGATAAATGACAGCATGGAAAAATCAATTCTCCATTTTGATAATTTTTCTTTTGCTATTCACATTCACCTGTTTTTTTCTTATTGCAAAATTTTTAAATCAAAGTTTAATCGGCACTTTTGATAAAATTTCCATTTAATGAATCACCGAGTCAAGTGGTGTTTGTACTTTTGATTTGAATGATTATTATGTCTGAACCCTCTGATTCATTCAGCTATTCAAAAAGTAATTGATTTAAATTATAATATTAAACATTGTTAACTTTTTTTATTTATTAGCACTTGTAGCATTGTAGGTAGCATAGGCGTGCATTGCAGCGACATATATACTTCAGATATTTAGATATTGAATAACTAAATACGATTAAAAATATAAATAACGATAATGCATTAATTTATATAAATAAGTTAAATTATTGTATTAGTCATTAGTTATTTAATTGTCGATAATATGCATAAAATAATCTTAATTTCTTAATAGACATAAAATAATAATTTGATAATCTAAATCAGACCAAAAAGTGAAACTAAAAACTTAAAATGGTCATAAAACTAATGAACCTTTATATGAATTATGAATGACTACATTCACCGTACCATCAAGTCTTGGGGTCAATAGCGTAGCGTCAAGAGGGTCGTACCTCGAACCCAATTTGCACTAGATTTAATTGACTTTGACCGAATTAATTAAAAATAATCAAGTTTTAATAAGTCTCAGATATCCGAATTCTAATTTCGTTTTATAAAATTTTCATAAAATAAATAGTTCGATTTCAAAAATATTCTTCAGACCTAAAATTCCATATAACATTTTAACCCTTGAATATCTTAAAAAAACTTCAGAACCTCTAAATTCCTTTGAAATGTCCCGATAACTATTACAGAATAATTTTTTAAAAGAAATGCTCAAGAATTATTAAAAAAAATTTGATAAAAATTGATTAAAATGGTAAAAAAAATTTTCGGAACCTTCAGGTTTTATAGTAGGGGTTAGGGGATAGGAATTTGAAATGCGATCAAATGTTGAAAATATACCTACCTGTATATATAATACATAATACCTATGGTTTGGATAGTATTACATAATGTTAAAAATTTATCTATTTTGTGAGACCCTGTACATTTTTACTAAAATGAGGGGCCGTACCAGGCCACCCTACTCCAGGCCAGACCATCTCACGCTACGGCTCTGCTTGTGGTCCTAATGGATTTATTAAAACCCAATGTAGTAAAACTTCATATGCATTCATTGCCAAATCATATAAATGTTTCCTGATAATTCTTTAATACTTGAAGTTGAAGTTATCGATTAATGATACAATTAAGTGAATTAGAAATATACATCCCTTTTACCCAAAAATTAGTCATCAAGTCATCAACTTACTCAAGTGGCAGTAGTGGCATATAAAACCGTATATCTAACAAATATATTTAACAAAATACTTTAAAATCAAAAACATCAATTTTTCATTACAAAATTAATTAGTAGAGCAAAATGAGCTTCTTATGTCTTATCATTTATCATCATGTTTGTAATATTTATTGATAAAAATTACCCTAATGGCTCTTGTTGACTCATTCCCCAACGCGTTATTTCATAATATTTAGCAACGTCAGTGAGGAAATTTAAAGCACTTTAAGATTCAACATAAATATAAATTGGGAAAAATATTCAATGTCAATCAGTGTAAAATAATTGTCCAAATAGGATAAGAGTAAAAAATATTAAAAGGTTTAGGTTTAAAAATGAAAATTGTTTTTGCTCTTTTCTTCATCATAGCATCATGTTATGGTGAAGGAAGACAAGAAACATTGGACCCGAGAGTTGTCTTAGGATGGGAAGTGAAAGGAGAAGAAATCCATTTTGACCTCTCCATGAAAGTCAGTGGATTTAATAATTATTGGTATGGGTTTGGAGTTGCTCCTAAAGGATCCATGAGGAATGCGGATATTCTCATAATGGTCAATGAAACAAATTACCAGGTAAGAAACGCTGCTTTACTACCATTTTTATTTGCAATAATAATAATTATTATTAAATAGGATCGACACGGTCCTGAAAATGCTGCTGGAGCATTTCCTAGCATTGATGATCATCAGGATTGGATCGTATATGAAAAAATTATTCATGAAGATTTCACAAAGTTCACATTTTCAAGAAAACTTGAAACTTGCGACGATCAAGATTATCCAATCAAGGTAATACTTTTATATTTAGATTTAATGCAAAAAATTCGATTAGAAAGCTAACTCTAATAAATTTTAAACATTAAATTGTGAAACTTATTAAAATGTAATTTAGCAATCAGACACTATAAATGTAATTTGGGCATTCGGGGAATACAAAAATGAAGGTGGTGTGGAAGTCTTTTCAAAACATTTAAATGAAAATAGAGGAACCAAATCAATGAATCTGTTGGATAAACCAAATCCTCCAATTGACTTAGCTGAGTAATACAAAATATAAAGATATTGAATGTTATTGTATGCTATTAGTATGTTTGAAATTTGAGGCAATTTAAAAAATTAATGGTAAAAGTATTAATTTGACTTTCAATTTATAATTTTTGTAATTTTATAGATTTGAAATGTGGCCTGTTCGAGTTCGAGACAAACTTCCAGCTAAACCCACGAGTTATTGGTGCACAATTCATAAAAAAACGTTCGCAAATAAAAGCCATCTAATTGGGGTGAATCCTCTAACTACTTTTAAACAATATATTCTTAAACAAATTTCTTACTTTATTATACTTCGTTTTAAATAATAATGCTTTATAATACTTTATTATTTATTAGTTAAAACTTTTAAAAGTGTATAATTCTTTATTGTGAAAAAAATGTGTAAAATACGTAATTTTTAGTTTGATGCGTACATTCCGGATGAAGTGGCCCGACGTCACACTCATCATTTCGTTGTCAACAAATGCACTCCACCGAGAGGACAAGAAATGGATTATTTTGAACAATTTTTGGATTTGCCAGGAGGAGATTGCGGTTCTGAAACCCATATGCCTTATTTTATTTATTGCCAAACTTTCATTTATGTTTGGGCCGTTGGTGGAAAAGTTTGTAAATATTATAAATAATTAAAATTATAAGTAATCAATTTAATTAACTAACATGTAATGGAATATTAGCATTAGCTTTAAATCATAAACTAAGGATTTTTTATAACAGGTAACATATTTAATATTTGCATTGGCTGATTTAGATGATGCTTCTTCCTGAAGATATGGGCCTGGCAGTAGGAGACCAAGGAGAAGATGAATATTTGGTTTTCCAAATCCATTACGATAATCCTGATATGTTACCAGGAATCGTTTATGAAACTGGATTAGATATCTATTACACAGAGGAACTTAGGTTTGGATTTTTCGATATAGCAATATAAAAAAGATTGATATTCAAGGATATAAATAAATTATGTATTCAATCATCTCATTAGAGAAAAGGAAGTGGGGATAATGTCTGTAATGCATGACGTGTCAATGGGTCATTTAATTGCTCCTGAAGTAAAGTCATGGACAACGGTTGGGCATTGTGATCCAAAATGCACTCGAGAACATTTGCCAGAAACCGGAATTACAATCTTCAATGCATTCCTTCACTCACATTTGAGAGGTGTTTATAATTTAATAAAATATTAAAATCATTTAAAAATTTATTTTATATATGTAACATATTATGAAAATACATTATTAAATTATTTCAATTGATTCCTCCTAACTTAATATACTTAATATTTTTATCGATATTTAGGCCGACAAATTAAAGTTCACCACTATCGTGGAGATGTGGAGCTCCCATGGTTGGCATATGATGACAATTACGATTTTGATTTCCAACAAAATCGCCCACTTCCAAATGAAATTCAATTGATGCCTGGAGATCAATTGGCAGTCGGTATGAAATGATAATACTTTACATTTGTTATTATCAACAAGTAAACGAATTTAAAATATAATTCATTGTAGAATGCACTTATGACACAATAGGCAAAAAGGAAGTAACAATTGGAGGCGAAGGTATTCTCTTTTAATAACAACAAACTTGATCAAAATGTACAATATTACCTACAATTAATATACATAAAAACCTAAATGAATTTACAACAACTTAAATGATTAATTATTATTTATAATATTTTTATATCATTATAATATTTTTATTTTGATGCAATAGGAACTTATGAGGAAATGTGTCAAGCCCTCATTTGGTATTATCCAAAGAAAAGAGGAGATCTACATGTTTGCGGAAGCACTTTCTATCCATTTGAGAGGATTTATAGAGATAGATTTGGAATTCAGGAATTTGTGTAATTAAATAAATATTTGATGATTTAATTAAAAAATAATCCTCATTATCAGGGCTGTGAAGTTTAGGTATGAAAATCGAGAAGATGTGTATGTAAATATGTATGAGATTTTTCGAGAATTTTAGCAGTTTATATCAATTATACATCTTTCAAGTTTTCAGTAGTAAAAGACATTCGATTTGGAGCTAGGACAGATTTATGCATAGAGAAACTCCTTTCAACATCGACAGATGTTAAAAGGAGTAACTCGATTAGGATCAGACAAATTACATTGAAAATTGACTCCAGATATTTTAGAATATTATTTCCAAATCAGAGTTCTTTTGAAAAACTTTTATTAAATTTCTCCAATACAGCAAATCCAAAGGCAATTTAAGATAAGGATATTTATGTACTCTCGTTAGAAAGTTAGCTCTTGAGTTCCCGCCTTTTAGAACATCATTTAGATAACCCTAATTTAAACCTATCCCAATTAAAACTAATGTTAAACTAAATGCTGTTCTAAAAGCGGGAACTCAAGTGCTAACTTTCAAACGAGAGTAGTTTTCAAATTTTTACATGTAGTGAGCACCTTAAGAGAGAAAAGGTAGAAATCGATCACTAATTGTTTCTTTAAAACATCAAATATTCCATAAAAATTAATATTTATTATAATTCTACTATAATTTAATTAAATAAACTATATATTGTTCCTAAAAGTTGGAAAATATATATGAAAACATATATTTATTTAGCGAATATGTACGAATATGTATGAATATGTAAAATATGTATGAAAAACTGTGTTTTTGAGGTCTATGAGATCGTGTACAGCCAAAACCATCGCCTTCGATTTTAAGGAATAAAAAATATGTATGCACCTAAACTTCACAGCCCTGCTTATTATGAAAAAATTATATCAGATTTATATTTTTAGTTATGCCCTAAACTGAAAAGTTTAATGCTAATTTTGATTTTCAATTAAAGGGAAAATCCCGATGACTATTACAATCCAATTGTCCTTAAGCCCGAAAACATGACCAATAAAAGATATATTGAAATTCTAAACGAACATGATTGGGCTGCTTGGACTGACCAAGACAAGAAGGATTTTGAAAATGAATTGAGATATGAACCCCATGCTACGCAATGCTTCATCAATTACGAAAACACTGAACAAGAAAGATTTAGAAAATTCTATGGAAAGACCTATCAAGAAATCGAGGACTGGATTACATACCCAAAAATTGAAAAGTCGTACGTGCCCCCAAATGTATGCAAAGCTGAAGAAGAAACCGGAAATCGTCAAGAAGAGGAATTGGATCCAAGAGTCATTTTGGGTTGGGAAGTCGTTGGAAACGAAATTCGTTTTGATATTTCAATGAATGTCACTGGATTTAATAATTATTGGTATGGATTTGGAGTTTCTTCAAAGGGAACAATGAGGAATGCGGATATCATCACAATCGTTGACGTAGACAATTATCAAGTGAGGAATTTTATAATGAAAATTTAATTTACATTATATTAAAAAATAGTTTGTTAATTTACATTTAATGAATAGGATCGACATGGTCCTATCAATTCAAATGGAGCATTCCCCAATATCGATCAACATCCAGATTGGGTTGTTAATGAAAAAACTGTTGAAGGAGAATTCACTAAGTTCAAATTCTCACGAAAACTTGATACATGCGACGATGAAGATTACCCAATTACTGTATGTAAACAATGTTGAAAAAATTGATTACAAATTATTTAATTAACCTCTACAAAATATTAAAAGGCTTAACATTGTGATATTATCAACAATACATTTGTTATAAATTTTATTTAATTAATTTTAGGCGTCTGATACTTTAAATGTTATTTGGGCATTTGGGGAATACAAAAACGGCAACGGAGTGGAAACATTTTCGATACATTTGCCCCAAAACAAAGGAACACGATCGATGAATCTTCTTGATAAACCAAATCCTCCTATTGATTTATCGGAGTGAGTAAAATGTCATTTTTTAATTGGAATTGTTATTGTGAAATTATTCGCATTTGTACTAAATTACAAATTTTATATGAAATATATGATTAATCATTTTAGATATTATATGTGGCCAATTCGAGTGAAAGATGAAGTCCCAGCTCAAGTTACAAGTTACTATTGCACAATTCACAAAAAAACGTTTGAAGGAAAGCATCATATTATTGGGGTAAATACCCGCTTACTATTTTAATTAATTGATACTTTGTGAATTAAAAAGTATTTCATTTTTCTTATAGTTTGATGCTTACATTCCCGATGATCTAGCAAGGCGTCACACACATCATTTCGTTGTAACTAAATGCGTCCCACCCAGAGGAGAAGGAATGGATTATTTTGAACAATTTATTGGCCAACCTGGAGGAGATTGCAATGAACATGAACAAATGTTATACCATGCTCATTGCAATTCATTTGTTTATGTTTGGGCCGTTGGTGGGAAAGTAAGTTGAAATATTTTTATTACTTACATTTATTATATGATAAATTTTATTATACATACTATAGTTGGAATTGAATTTAGTTTTTTATTCGTGTTTATTCGTGACCAACAGTTTTTATTTAAAATTTTCAGATGTTGCTACTTCCTGAAGATATGGGACTTCCAGTTGGAGAAGATAACGCAGATGAATATTTGGTATTCCAAATTCATTATGACAATCCTACATCTACTCCTGGAATTCAATATGAAACTGGATTAAATGTTTATTATTCTAATGTGACAAGGTTATTAATTATTGTAATTTATCCTTTATAATGGATATGGGACCTGTTGGGAAAAAACGGGGTCCTAATATTTATTAATTTAAGTTTCTAGAAAATTATGAATTTTAATTTATTTGAACTTCAATTAAAATTATAGTTACTAGAGGAATTCATCAAATTTTTTGTAAAGTTGAATTGAACTTTTTTGAAACGCTGGATAATTTCCAACGGAATAATCTACCCAATCTGATTTGTTGAGCTGTCTTTTTGAGAAAATTATATTCGGAAGATGTTTAATTCTTTTAACTTGGAAGAGTAAATTAAAAAAAGAATAGTGGAAATGAGAAAATGCTTAAATGTCCCTTCAAAATTATTCACAAAACATAACGGTTGATAAACTAAGATCGATATCTTATATCGTTTTAACGTTATATTAGTCAATGTAGTATTTCCCCTATTTGTTGAAATATTTGATGTATCGTTTATTTTTACTGAAGATCAAATAAATTAAAATTCATAGTTCTCTAGAAACTTAAATTAATAAATACTAGGACCCCGTTTTTTCCCAACAGGTCCCATATGTATTCTTCCTATTGAGAATTTGTCTCAGAATGTAAAAAATTATAATTTTATAACGCATCAATTAAGATATATTGTTTTGTAGAGAGAAAGACGTGGGAATGATGGTCGTTAGTCATGATGTGTCAATGGGTCATTTAATTGTACCTGAAGCAGAATCTTGGACTACTTCTGGACACTGTGATTCAAAATGCAGTGAAGCGCATTTGCCACAAGACGGAGTTACCATCTTTAACGTTTTCCTTCATTCTCATTTAAGAGGTCAAAAAATTTCGCATATTTAATAACATTTACTGTATACATAATTAAGTTATTAAGATTTATCCCTATTTGAAATTAAAGGTAGGAAATTAAAGCTTCGTCATTTTCGTGGAGAAGCCGAACATCCCTGGATCGCACACGACGACAATTATGATTTTAATTTCCAGCAAAATCGGCCGCTTCAAAATGAAATCAAGTTTATGCCAGGGGATCATTTGACAACTGGTATGAAAGAATTGGTCAATGACTTTTCACCTTAAAATATGATCCTAAGTGTAAGCAATTCATAATAAGTACCATATATTAAATAATTTTTAATGTTTGATTAGAATGTACTTTTGATACCATTGGAAAGAAGGAAGTAACAATTGGAGGAGAAGGTATTTAAAAATTAGAGATAAAATTTTAAATTAAATTACTACATTTTTAAATAAACTACAATACTACAACTGAAATAGTCCTCTTACTTTCCCTATCTAATCTAATCTTGACTATATTACCTACTTATATTATTTATTAAAGGCACTCATGAAGAAATGTGTCAAGCACTCATTTGGTATTATCCAAGAAAAAGAGGAGATCTCCACGTTTGCAGCAGCACGTTTTACCCATTTGAAAAAATTTATAAAGATCGATTTTTAATTGAAGAATTTAACTGGTAAATTGACTAATATTAACATTATTTATTATGATTAAACGAATAATTAATTTTAAATTATTTTTATGTGTATTATATTTTATGTAAATTAAAATCAAATAATACACATAACAATTAAATATTAACATTATTCTACAAAAATATTATTTTTGGATATTATTTAATCATAATAAATAATGTTAATATTTAATTGTTATGTGTATTATTTGATTTTAATTTACATAAAATATAATACACATAAAATTAACATAAAATTAATTATTCGTGAATTTGTAATGAAAATAGATTTTATTAAATAGGACGTCACTGGACTCTTATTACAATCCTACAGTAATCTTGCCTAAAATTTGGGAAGGTATGAGATACAGCGAAGTACTGAACAAACACGATTGGGATTCTTGGACTAAAGAGAAAAAGAAGGAGTTTGAAGATCAATTGAGATATGAACCCCACGCTTCCCAATGCTACACCAACGATGACAATTCAGACCCAGAGATATTCAGGAAATTCAATGGGAAAAATGACGAAGAGATTGTTTGGGTGACATATCCGAAAATCGAGAAAGAATATGTCAAGCCAGACATTTGTGCTATTGAAGATGGAGAGACAACGACTAACAGTGATGTTTCAACGACAAACGAAGATTCAACGACTAACAGTGATGTTTCAACGACAAACGAAGATTCAACTACTGAAAAGGGAGGGAATTTGGCTCCTGAAAAATCAATTCCTGTCGTATTAACGCTTATTCTTCTAACCTTCATTAATTTCCTTTAAAGTTTACGTAAACTAAATTGAACCCTAGTAAATAAATTCAATTTCTTGAAATGTAAAAATGTATTTTTTCATTAATTTTTAATAATCTATAACATTATAAAATCGATTCCTTTTTAATGTTTAGACATTTTTAAAATCCATGGAAACAAAAAATGAACAAAGTGGAAACAAAAAATACTGCCGTGTCCTAATCCTTATAGATTTAGTACACTCAAAAAATTCGAAAATTGTACGGGTTATTACATCGTTTATAATAGAATTTTAAAATCTTTTAAATGAAACTTGATATTCAACTTTCGTAGATGATTCGTTAAAAAAGTTTTCTTTATTCATTTCATAATATGATAACAGTTTAAAGATTCCTAAATGCTAATACGCATCAACTAACTATATTTCCAATTAGCTAATTAACTAAAATTACCTAAGTTTATATTAAAAATTCTTAACAATAATTACAGAAAATTTTATTTGTTCGTGTTTTGAAGTTGTGCACTTGCTTCAATGAGCTCTTTAATACTTTCCTCATCGTCAAACTCATCATCATCGAAATCAAAAGGTTCATCGGCCCTCACTTCATTATCAGCATAAGTGTAAGCGACGTATTCTTTTTTCTGTCTACTAGCCAGCAAATGATCCATGTCAGAATCTTCAAATCCCAATGGTTGAAGCCCCAAACCTCGTCTGTAGCCCGGTTCCAAATTGTAAGGACGTTCATATGGAACCATGATCAATTCTGGATGTTTTTCTCGAATGAATTCCTTTGCAGCTTTGACGAAGACAGTCATGTGAACGGCCTTTTGAACCCAATATTTGCACATGTGGTTTAATAATTCCCCACGGATCCGAAGAACAAAATGATTTGGGCCAACGAAGGTTCCGAAAAGATCTTTTCCCTTTTCCCATGAAAATCCGGCTTCACTTGGAGTATTTTGTTGTTGGCGTTGAGGAGTTGGACGTTGAAGAAGAGCTGCTTTCAAAAGCTCTTCGAATCCAAATCGGCAAATCGAAACGGCCAGAATAGCTTCATTTTCACCTTTTTTACCCCAACGAGATGCGATGACTGCCGATGAGAAGGACTAAGAATTTAATTGATCATATTTTATATTTTACACTGTGGATTAACTAACATTTATTCAGTTGGAGGTTACAATGAGATTTTGTAAATCTTATATTCTAATAATGTTATATAATTAAATTTATTCACCGTTCTGAGCTCCCAACTTTTCCCAATTTTAAAATGATTGCTTTTGAGAAATCCTGGCTGATAAGATTGGGCAAAATGAGCGACGTTTGCACGGCAAAGAGTGTAGAGAACAACTGTTTTTTCTTCATATGATGCCACTGTAAGATTTATAAGTTTTTATAAACTGATAAACTTTGTTTAAGAAATGAGCTCTTGATTTGATCAATACAATGTTAAAATATTATTAAGTAATGCGTTGATCACACTTACTGATATGATTTCCACAATCTGGTCTTTCTATGAGAGATTCCTCATATGAGGAAAACGCAAATGGCCACGTCATGTTTAAAATATAAAATAATCCCCTTTTAATAAAATATAATGTTTATATATATAATATTATTAAATTATTAACTTCCTAAATAAATAATAATATTAAATTATTAACTTCCTAAAATAAATAATATTTGAGTGTATAAACTTAATTTAATTGTAAAAAGATAAATTAAATCAACTTTTAAATGGTTCGGAATTGGAGGAAATGCCTGAAGGAAATCTTAAAGAGAATTGAGTTTGTAAAGAAGCAAACTTTCCTTTTTATACCAACTTGAATACTTTTCTTGGCAATTAATTGATTTCTAGGAACCTTTCTTTCCTAATCTTTGGAGGTTATCGCAAAAATTTATATTTCATCTCATCAAACAAATACCTTAAATACCATTCATTCTCTATGAATTTTAATAAATAACATACAAAATTTTTCTAGTATAATTAAACGTTTAATAATTTAATACAGAAAAAAATTCACTAACCGGAATATATAAATCTGGAAAATGTATTTTATACTATAAATTCTAAATTCTAAATAATAAATCTTATTTATATAATTTAATAAATTAGCACCATCAACAACTAGTGCCAATAAAACATAAACATATTAATAATTTTTAAAACTAAAAGTGTGTTTATTTTGATTGGAATAAACATGAATATAATAAATAAATTCTGAATTAATATTAGTATTCGATTAGATCTTAAAGGTCAACAGGTAACAATTGAACTTGTAAAAATAAGTCAAGGAGTTGAAAATAAAGAGTTAAAAGTCAATGAGTCTTAAATGGCGAGATCTTTCTCCAGATTCTTTTTCATGGTAATGACATTCATGGAAGATGGAAGAATGATTTGGCCATTTGATTTTTCTTTCATCTGTAGACCTTTGTTTCCTTTCATGGCCAAATCCTTCAAATCTCGATTTTCTTCATTATACTCTCTCTCATCATTTTGGCCATTGATTTTGTCACTGATAATGGATGAATTTGTTGAATGAGGAATTGAATTTTTCTTTAACTTCATTATTCCATTTTTAATTTTTGGCCTTTTCTTTGTTAATTTTGACTTTGGGGTTCTCTGCTTTGGGGATATTTTTTGTCTTAGGGCTTCCTTTACCTCTTCATAGTTGCACGAACTAAATGAGATGAATGCATTTGCTCTCAACTTAGGGTCACTAAAACATTAAAAACAATATAAGCTAAAGTTTTTCTATAATATTTAGTGGCGGTCTAAATTTAGAATAAAAGTTAATGGTGAAATACGCTATGATTTTCTGCAATGTCATTTCGCTCAAAATCTCTGGAGAATGTTTAATCATTGTTTCAACTTCGTTTTCATCCAAATTAACAACTTTGATTTCTTTCGCTTCCTTTTCTTCTTTTTCTTGGACATTCGGAGCTTTTTCTTCTTCCGCCGTGTTGTTGTTGTCGTCATCATTGAGAAGATTCCACCCTTCGGGAGAAATGATTTCAAAATCTTCATCCAAGGCTTTTTCAAAAATAATAACATTTAGATAAAATGCCCAATGATGGATACTTATCTAGTGTATCATATAAAATTTAATATAAATAGGTGAATTACATTTAATGATTTTGAGTCCAAGTTGACGAACATCCTGATCGACTTTGTTAATTGCGCTTCCTTTCCTCCCGTATTTCGTAATCATCATATTTCGGAGTTTCTCAGCTCGGATATTTATTTCCTCGTAAATGATTTCTGCCGTTTTGTACATTTTTTTGATCGTTGAGATTTGATTAACACAGGCCTCGCAGAAATGGTTTAACAAAACGGCATTTTCTAAATAACTTGGAACAGAGAAAAGATTAATGAAATAATCTCCTACTTTTTCCGAAGATTGGTGAATAGGAAGATTAAAGACTTTTTTGTCCACACGGACAGTGAACTTTGTCAGACCGCTCGCCACAATATTCTCTCCGTGTTTTAAACAAAATAGGCAAGTATTGAAAGTCATTTCGAATAAATTAATTAAGCTTATCGTTCTTTTTAAGTTTAAATTCAGTACAAAATTTAAAAGCGCAAAAAAATTCAGGATGTAACAGGCCGTGACTTTTCCTATGAATTCCTTTTTAACGATATTTAGTCAACTTAAACATATGGAAGGCGTTATTTAGAATTAACTAAATCGCTCTTACACACTAAATACCAATAAACTAAAACACGTAATTTAATCATAAGTAAACGTTTGACCTTAAACAACCTTTGTATTTGTAATTAATATCTTATAAATAAATCAGGCTTAACCTAACCTAACCAAGCCTAGTTAAATTATCATTTATTAAATTATTAAAAAATTTTGTAATATTTTCAATATTTTCTACAAGAATTTATTAAGAATTTTCATTAACGCTAGATTATTTCATAGTTATTATAATTAATTCAAACAAAGTGAAAATATAAATCAAACGTTGTAATTAACCTTTGCTTGAGATATATGATGAGTGATGAGCTTTCTCACTCACATTCAGAAAGCTAATTCAAGACTCTTCAAGTTTGGTTTAATTAACAATATAAAATTAACATACAATTATTCTTAGTACATTTAAATTGTGGTTGTTTTTAATGTGCCGTGCGAATCATTAAATGACATTTGAATTGTTTGTGTAATGAGCAAGGCCCTCTTCTCCTACGAAAACTCTGTCAAGTGAAGGTGAAGGATGAAGTGAATGGGAGAAAATCAGGGAAGTAAATGAAGAGTAGGACGAGGTCGGCGAGTTGAATTTTTTATTGACCATTCCCTTACACAAAATTCACACCAACTTTGTACAAATGAAATTGAACTCTTTATATTAAACATGCAACTTTAATTAAGCTAAATGCTATTTCATAATACATGTATATAGTATGCCTAGGACATATTATTTCATGTTAATAAAATAGTAATTTAATCTAGTTAATCATATTTTAGCATTTAACATTCAATGTGATTTTTGAACTCCATAACTTGTCTCATATTTTTAATTTAAATTAAAACATAATTTGTACGATAAAGGACGAAATGTTTATAAATCAATGAAGTTTTAGCATTTAATCTAGGATATCATAATTAAAGTGATTTTGGCATCACTGCACATTATCAATTAATCATTAAAAATAAATAATATTTATTAAATAATACATTGTTAGGTATTATATACCTAACAATGTAATTTTCAAAATATTTCATGTGCTTATATTATAATTTTATAACGATTCCAATATCAATGTATTAAGTATTATCATATAGTAATTCATGTTTACAAAAAGGAAATAATAAAATCCTTCATGTACAAATGCCATAATGTCAACACACTCTTCAATCACTGTTGGAAGTTAATGTTTATTATTGTGAGCAGTATGTTAGAATGTGTAATTAGGTTAAAGTAATACATAGTCGAGTATAGTTAAATGTTAAAATTATAATAATATTCACATCCAGTATAATTATAGCACTTATATATCATGTAAATTTACTCGAGTACATAATATAATACATACATAGTTGCATGCAACAGGTTGTGCTAAAATTGACAATAACATTATAGTTGGTAAAAAGGGGGAATTAATTCGCGTTGTCCGCAAAGAGTTCCCAATGCCTTTGTGAAGGAAGGAGTGATGAGCGTGAAGTGAGTGAGTGAGTGAGGAACCTCGTGGAAAGTTGTCAGTCTGCTAGCGGCCGTCCCAGAGGAATCCTCATCATGGACGAAGTGGGCAATTACTTCGGGATCATTGATTACGTCGTTCTCGGAGGCACTTTGATCATTTCACTCCTCATTGGACTCTTCTTTGCAGCATGTGAGAAACAAGACAATGAAGCTCTTTTGGTCGGTGGTCGGTCAATGGGCACTTGGTCTGTGGCGACGTCACTGATGGTCACTTTCTTCTCGGCTATTGCCATACTTGGTAAGATTGGAAATCTACAAGATTGGAACAAACAAAAGAAAAAGGCACAACTGTATAATAAAAATATTCATAAATTTTTTAAATTTTAATTGTTCTTCGGCGCAGGATATCCCGCAGAGATTTATGCTCATGGAATTCAAATCATTTTGTTTACTACTATTGGAAGTATTGGGGTAGCATGTTCGGCATTGGTTTTCGTACCTTATTTTTACAATATGAAGCTCACTTCTATTTATGAAGTAATGATATTATTAATTTTAATATTTGTGTGGAATATTATAATATGATTACATAAAATAATAGTTTGCTTTTATATGAATTTTTGAGTATTTAGAGGTTCGTTTTGAGTCGTTGTTGGTTCGCCAAATTTCCTCCTTCATCTTCATTGTGAAGATTTTGTGTATCAGTGGGATTGTTTTGTTTGCTCCGTCCATCGCCCTTGAAACATTCCTTGGATTCCCAGTTTGGCTTTCCATTTTAGCTATTGGACTCTGTGGAACGTTGTACACCTCAGTTGTAAGGAAAATGTTCATTTAATTCACAATTCCCAAAGACAATTCTCCTGGGATATTCATTATGAAATTTTAATGTTCTGGATTCTGGATTTGATTGCAGGGAGGACTCAAAGCAGGTTTGTTCGGACTTTTTTTAATTGTTTTTTTCATAATGATATATCATTAATTA
Source organism: Neelides folsomi (assembly GCA_034687125.1). NCBI lineage: Eukaryota > Metazoa > Arthropoda > Collembola > Neelipleona > Neelidae > Neelides > Neelides folsomi. Next base: position 117,082 of record JAQGBZ010000092.1, read on the forward strand.
TTGTCTTATTGTAATAGTTGATTTATATTTCCTTCACGCACTGACTCTTCATTAAAATACATAAATACCTATGTGGTAATTGTAATTTAGATAAGTGCAGGGCCTATTTTTGGTCAGATTAAACATTGCTAAATGCTTTAAATATGTTGTTTAAGTAGCTTAATAATATAATTAGCTTTTAGGTATACAGAGTACATATTTATATGTTGGTAATATGTAAAATATCATTTTTGTATTATTAGGATTTATTATGTAACAATTTACTTTGCAAAGAATTTCAATTAAACTATAAATATAGTCATTTATTATGTCATACAATTGGAGTATTAAAAGTGTATTAAATGTTTGGTTGTTAATATTTGTTTTTTTAGTTGTATGGACGGATGTATTTCAATTTTTCATGATTGTCGGCGGAATGTTGACGATTGTCGTGAAAGGATTTTATTCGGCCGGCGGTGTTGTCCAATCATTCAAAATTGCTAACGAACACGGAAGGCTCAACGTGTTTGAGTGAGCTCATTAATTCCCTTTATTACTATAAATGACAAAGCAAAAATATTTATCCCCTATATGAATTGCTTCAAATGGAGTGATATCATATAATATCATGTATTATATTATGTATGTATTATTATTGTATAATTGATCCTTATCAAATTATCGTATGCATTTTACATACTGGCAATTGATACTTTCAATAGATGGTAAAGATAATTAAGTAAAGACTTAACCATTGTTCCCACGTTTCTTTTATTGGAACATTTATTATTACTTATTACCTGTTGGGCAATAGATTGTAAATGAATGGCAGGGGGTCTTATTTTAATGAACTGTCAAATAATTTATTCTCTTCGCATCTCACAGTTTCACATTTGACCCGTTTATGAGACACAATTTCTACAATTTCCTGATTGGATGCAGCTTCTATGGATTTGTCCTAGGTGGAACTCACCAAGCTCAAGTTCAAAGATATTCGAGTCTCCCAAATGTCAAAGAAGCCATTAAGTAAATGTTTAATTAAATTAAATCAAAATTATTACAATTTAAATAATAGATCCGAATAAGTAAATACTTCTTGTATTGCATCTTAAACTTGTTAAACATACAAAAATATTCTTTAAGTATAATGTTTAACATTAACTAAAATTATAATTTTTCTAGAGCTGTTCTCATCAGCATCCCAATGAACTTTTTCGTCTTCTCATTAACGATGCTCGCAGGGATTTCTATTTTTGCAACATATGCTCATTGTGATCCAATTAAATTGGGAGAAATCAAGAAAGCGGATCAAATCATTCCATATTTTGTTGTAAATGAATTGAGCTCCATTCCTGGAATGATGGGGTTGTTTACTTCTTGCATTTTTAGTGCAGTTTTGAGGTAAAACTTTTTCATTTTGGTATTATATGATATTTAGTTACTGATATTTGATTTAATATTTATAAAGGTAAAATTGTTTAATGTTGATTATTTTAGCACGTTTTCATCAATTTTAAATTCACTAGTCGCAGTGACATGGAAAGATTTTTTCTCTCATGTTCCCTTTTTCGCAAAAAGAGGAGAAAAGACAAAAGCAAACATTTCAAAAATGATTGGTAAGTTTTTATAATTTTATATAAAAGCTATTTTGATAAATAATATATAGAGATTTTTCATTTAAAATGCAACTTTTTGCATAGGAATTTGTTATGGACTTATAAGCATCTCAATTGCATTCCTCGCCCAAAATTTGGGCCCAGTTTTAACTGCAACGTTGAAGGCAGCTGGAGCGGCTGCTGGACCACTTGGGTCAATTTTTATTATGGGATTATTTATGCCTTGTGTTAATAAAACTGTAAGGAAATCGCAAGCTTGTATATAAAAATTATCATTTTTAAATTGTCTATCTATGAAGTCTATAAAATCCTTTAATTTAATAAGGGAGCTGTAATGGGGATGCTCTGTGGGTTAATTTCAATGGCAGTCCTTGCTGGGAAATCTTTTTTTGTGAAAAAAATGAAACAAGGATTTTTACCAACTTTGATCGATCAATGTCCAAGAGATAATAATATTTCATTTTTTACCACCACACTACCTGAATCACTCAACGCCACTTTAGAAGGAGAAATAATGTAATTAAATTATTTCTTAATTGTTTAGCTCTCTCACTGCTTCTAATGATAATAAATAATCATTTAATTATAATGGGTATTGTAATGCCTTTTGTTATCTTATTGGTTCAATTTTATTGATTTTTATTAGAGAATGGCCTGAGAAAATATTCCATGTTTCCTATCTCCTCTATCCTGCCATTGGGACGATTATTACGATTTTCTTTGGTCTCCTCTTCAGCTGCCTTTCTGGGGGTAAATTTTTCTAATTGTACCAAAAATAATATAAAGATGAAAAATGTGTCGTTATTATGTAATTTTGTTATTCTATATAGGAGTTTGCAATCGAAAGAAAGTGAAAGAGGAACATTTGCATCATTGGATCAGAAGTGAAAAGGCTTCGTTTGAATATGATTTTGAGCGGAATAACAATTTAAGAATGGTGAAGTTCTTCAAAGAAAGGGAATAATTGTGATACTTTGTGATACAAAATTTTGATATTAAATTAATGAGTGCAGTATGATTGACGAATAATGAGATTTATTTTTAATAAAATCCAAAAAAATTACAGCGAGTTTAGTCTTTCAATTTTTAAATATCTCTCAATACTTGTTTGAAGTATTTAAAATATAGTAAAGTAATAAGTCTATTTTACTAATAGGCAACTTAATTGTAAGTATAACTGAAAATATCTTTACAGATAAATAAACAGGATTGTATAATTGACAAAAAGTAGTCAATTTCATTCACAGATTTACATAAAGTACAAAATGTATTAAAATCAGAAAATAATACATTTCGGCTCAATATTAACTAGAGAGCTGATATAATATAGAAAAATACCAATATGGTATTTGAATACAATCAGAAATTACAATAAAACTATTGTCGAAAAAACTTAAACAATTTCTAAAACTTTGCTTATACAAATAATTATACAATATTACATACTGATTAGATCTGTTATTCACATATAAATAAGTTTGTATTATTAATTAAAATGTGAATTTGTATTTGATAAGATCATTCTGGTTTACAGGTAACATGAACTTGTAAAAAATATGTGAAATGAAAGAGGGAATTAACTTTAAATAACGAGATCCTTCTCAAGAAATATTCATAATAACACATTCACCATACTCTATTCCATTTGAGAAGATTATTGAGAATTGAATCATGTTACTTGACATGTCATTAGAAATTCAAATAAAGCAATATTATTTCCTGTAGAAATTATTTGCGGGTGACATGACATTCGATTGCCCGCTCAAGTAACATGATTCAATTCTCAATAAACTTCTCAAATGGAATAGAGTATAATCACTAAAGATGAAATCATTAAAAATTGACAAGTTGATTTTCCTTCACCTGTAGACAATCGATCTCATTGTGGCCTAAACCCTCCAATTCTTCTTAGGAAAATAACGGTATGGTCGAATGAATTCGAGTTTCCGCGAGTTTATTTATTCGGGGCTTTGAAAGTTTTGACTTTGTCACTTTCGTCCCAGGGATTTCTTTCTTTTCAGCCATTTTTCCTTTTAAGGCTGCCATTATCGTTCCGTAATTGCATGGCTTCAATGAGACAAATGCTTTCATGCTTAATTTCGGATCACTAAAATAAAAAATTATTATAATTCAAAATTGAACGATAATTTCAATGATTTGTCTGATTAATAAATAGTGAAAAATTAATTCTACGCACATCTTAATTTTCTTCAAAGTCTTAATGCTCAACGGTAAAGTTCTCTTAGGAGGAGAAACGATCTTTTCTGAGTCGCCTTCTAAAGTGATAACTTCAATTTCTTTAAGTTTTTCTTTGACTTTTGAAATATTTTCGTCCACCACTTTGATAACGTTTGTGTCCCCAGAGAGAAGATTCTCTTTTTTTGGTTTCTCTCTTACTGGAATCTTTCCTTTATAAGTTTTCTTTTCTTTTTCCAGTGCTAAATTATAAAAAAACATTGTTTTAATTTATTAACTTGAAATTAACAAATATTAGAAAGGAAGTACTAAAAATAGTGATGAATGAAGTGATAAACATTTTGACAAATAACTAAATTGTAAAATTTAAGTAATTTACGTTTAATGATCTTGGTTTCGGGTTCACACTTGATCATTTTTGGTGGAATCACTTGTTTAACGACAGCCTTCCTCTTTCTATCATTATCAACTTGCTTCTCTGCATTACTGTTCATTTTTTTAGCAATAAGTTCAGCCGCTTTGGCCAATGTTGATGTTGATACAGTATTGTTTTCGCAACTTTTTATTTGGATTTTGGAATCGACTTTTGTGCCAATGAAATTGATGCACGTGAATTCTTGTTGGTGAGGAGTTCCTCCGGGATTCGGCTTTAAAATCATCAAACGGAGAATGTCTTTGTCAACGAATGTCATAACCCCAGTTGAATTCAATGTAGGCAATGAGAGTTCGCCACACAAAATCTCACCAATATCTAAAGAAAGATAAATAATAATTTTATAAAACATGTAAAATTAAATAATATTCAATATCTTAAAATATTATATCAACCATTTAATTTCTTATATATACAAATAATTTTATAAGAAACATTATTGAAATTTTTAATTTTACCAATTAAAACGGCAAGTCGAATCGTCGCCAAATTGTCATTTTCCTTCTTTGTCTCGTCAGAATGTATATAATCCATATCGCTTTGTGTGGCACTCCGAAGAATTTTGTGTTTCAATGCAGCAATTCGACTTTCATTTATTTTCCTTAATTCCTTAGGAAGATACTGAAGAAAAGTGATACAGAATTGACAAAAATAACCATTTTCTACATAATGGAACAGTAAAGGTGACATGCCGAGGAACTTGGCCAGAGTTGAACCAACAGTATCACTTGTCTCAATTTTCCCTTTGGAAGTTTTCTTGACCCCTCGTGAAATGGCCCACCTACCACTCTTAAGCTCAACGGATTTATAACAAATTAAACAATTGTACCTGAAATGGATAAAAACACATTTTTAAATACATTCCAATACTTAACTTGCAGTTGGCACACTCCGCAATTAAATAATTTAGTTAATTTAAATGTGATAATATAATGATGCCCAATTTGTTTAAATTACGTCATTTTGAAGCAGGTTCAACAGAAATCCTTCGTAGTCCGCGGAAAAACGTGAGATCAACGAAAGTCAACTTGAGCTGAGGAGTTTCAAACATGATGTAAAAACAAATTCGTTTCAAAAGATATGAAATGAATAGTTGAATTCGTTTGGAGCGTGAGCGTATGCGTATTAATTAAAATCAACTTACATCATATTATCACCAATGTCAGGACACCGCCATGAGGCTTTTTGGAGTTATAAATACTCGATGGGTAATTTCATATTTAATAAAGAAAGACACGTCTGAATTGGTCCGATATCGGATAATCTCTCTACCCGGTAGATTGTTAAAGAACAGGAGTGGAGGGAAAGAAAACAAAACGCTTTATGACTTTGACTTTATGTGAGGATCAATGAGACTTTTCGTTTTCTGTGCACATGTTAAGTTTGGATCTTCGGTTTTCCGCTCTCAATTCCTATCTTTTTCCTTTTGACAACAACGTTTCGCTCAATTCCCCCATTGAAGTTCGTACTCTTATCAATAAAATTATCAATGCTATCATCACCATTATTTATGCATTATTTCAATATCATTTCATGATAATTATAAATAGTTAATAAGATTCTATTTATTAGTAGTAAGTATACAGTGAACTAACATTTGATTATATTTAATAACCTCCTTTAGCATATACCATATGCTTTTGAGAACATTATTTAATTTGAGCATAAGTATGTTACATATAATATTTTTTCAGACATAAATACATACCTAGATTCAATAGATATACCTTAATTACCTAGATTAGACATAAAGATTCATTTTTAATTATCTTGCATGTGTTAATCATCTAACAATTATATGAATTTTAGCCTTGTTATAATTATTATTAATAAATGATAAATATTAGAATAGCATTTGAAAATAAACGCATAATTTATATTATTTATCTTAACTCTTCAATCCGTATTTATTTGCATTTTTGAAAATAAGTCCTCTACAATACCTATTTCTTAAAAAGTAATACGTGTTTACAAATTTGAACCTGGTTTGGAACTTGTAATATACATAGAAGAAGATTTGAACGATCGTGAATTTGAAAACATGAAAACATTCAAATCGATTTTTTAATTGGGTGAGCATTGGGAGTTTGTGAGTCCTGCTCAAGGTGAAGTTAGATAAACATTCCTCAGGTAAACTCTCAAATTAGGGCAACCTTATCCAAATAAACAGATGTGGAAGAACATTAAAAAAGTTTCTAGTTCTTAAATCCTCTATATGACCTAACAATACGAGTATGAATTTGATGTAAATTCAAAAGAATATACACGTATGATGTACATAATAATACGAAATCCGTATTATAAATTAATACGGAAGTGGTTTACTAACATTAACAATAAGTAACTTTTATGTTTAATAATTTAATCATTAGAATTTATCGTGAAAACAAAAATCAAGAAAACTGAAATTTTTTCAGGTCATAAAAGATTTATGAAGTATGCAAGATGGTCGTATAGTTCCGTATCAAGATCCATGCATCTGAAAATAATTCACTTGATATAATTAAACCATTTTAAACGATCAGCTCGCTCTTACATTTAGTATTTGATCTATGAAATAATTTACAGGAATCCAAATGATTTTATGTGACAGTAAAATGATAAAAATGAGGAATTGAGTGTTCAGACCTCATAAGGGCCTTCATAAGTAAAACCAACACGTTTTTCGCCAACTTTTCAAAACCTTTCTCTTTCGAAGGATCCAAAATTCTCGGGTCGAGGATTGACATTTTGAGTTCTTCAATTTGTTCCAAAACTATAAAAAGATAATGAAGATAGATCAATTAAATATTTTTAAAAGAATATTAAATACAAGTTCTTTGCTATTTAATTCATAGAAAATGATAGCCATATCATTTATCCCAAAATTTGTAAATATTAAGAAAAACTCATTTAGATTACTGTATTTTTTCTCTTCAGATGAAATAAATGAATGAGTTGTGGTAAACGTAGTGTTCGAAATTGAACTGGTGAAAGTCGTAGTGATTGTTGTAGTAGGAAGAGGATCATCATGCGAAACAACAACGTCTTCAATTTCACATCTATTTCAGAAAATTATACATTTTAACTAATCTAACTAACATTAAAAGTGATTTAAAGGTTACTTACGCTTCTATAATATTGAAAACATCATAGGCATAATCAACAGCATAAGTCAAATATTCATAAAATGGGAATTCTTTATGTCCAAAGATATTTTTCTGTCTGTGGGCTTCCTCTTGAATCCATTGAATGAACACTTTGCGGAATTCCTGGTCATTGAACAATTCTGCTTTTGAAACATTGCGATCTAAACAATTTACATCGCCAGTTAATTAAAGTTTTATTGTATTCAAAATTTAATTGTATTCTTAAAGTTTATAATAAATATACCATTAATGTAATTATGTATAGGTATGTAATATATACTTATTATCTTACACTTACTAGAATATTCATTTATCGTACGATTCAAAACTCCAAAAATTGTTCCATAATTGATGAGAAAATGTGCAAAATTATTTTTTGATCCTTCTTTCTCTTCCACTTTCATTTCTTCCCTTTTCCTTTCACTAATTCTTTTCTCGCCATTTTTAACTACTCGATTTTCCAAATAGGAACTTCCTCTTTCTAAACAATTCCCCTCAGCTATCAAACAAATAACTGTAAGCAGTCCAGATGAAAAAACTATTAAATTCATAGTTAAAATTTATAGTTAAAGTAAATCTACAGAATTTAGTAAATCAGTAAGAGGTGTTGAAATGAACTTCTCTCTCCGGTCCCTTTAGTTAAAATAACCTCTCCTTTATTATCACCTTTCTTTATCTACCTTATTCAACCCTTAAACCTTTAAGGCCCATTATTACAAGAAAATTCTTATTTATCCTATTTATTAAGAATAAAAGCTATTAAGTATTTTAAAGCTTGTGGATTGAACTGGAGCATCAAATGTCATTTCCAAATGAGCCATGGACTCCTACAGAGCGGAGTGGAGAAAAAATTGAAATTATAGTGGATTACAATTTTGACGGGTTGACAGGAGGGCCATGTTTCAGTCGAAAGGCAAAGAAATTAATAGCTCCCAAAATAAATAGCCAAGAAACCACTTCGGAACTCCAAACTCTCCTCATGGATTCGAAGCTCAAACTCTCAATGTAATTTTGTAATTTGGGCACTTGCTCATAAATGTTGACATCGAGTACATAAGGCGAAGATACGCAGAACATCATAAATAAATACATTATGTATGTGAACCAAAAACTTAAAATTAATATACAAGACTCTTGTATATTAATAAGAGTGTAAATAAATACATTCTTGGTAAATACTCAAGGTTTTTATACTATAAACATAATTATAGTAAAAGACTAGTTTATAATAAATCTATTTATTCAATGAGAAATACATTGAGGAAATAAATGCATTAATGGTTGTTGTCAATTCCCATCCACTCACTACAGAACATGTGTAAATGTGTAAAGTGACTTTAAGCTTAAAGCACTTTAAAAGTGTGAAACAGTTTGTTCCTCTCAACTTTTCAAAAAAATGAATGACAGATGAAAGCTTCTTATACCAAACGTATTTTTACTTAACAACTCTTAAACCTTTAAGGCAAATACTTTTGCTTAAACCCTCCTTAATAACAATAAGGTACATTTGACATTCGAAAAATAAATTCTCATTTAAACGTTAACAAACCATTAATTAGTTCAAAGGTCAAAGGGTCAAAAGTTAATTAAAATTCTTATTTTTTTAAAACTTTTTTAATAAATGATCTGGACAGTTGGGCATAAAACTGCGTAATTTTCCATATGTGATTTTGTCTTTGCCAAAGTTTTTTACGAATCACCAAGATTGTATCAATTAGAAAGGAGTTAAATCAAAGTTAATTTCCCCATCATTCCTCCCCTTCCCCATTTCCCATTACAATCCTCGGCTCCCTCGGAGTTCCTCCATAGTTAAATCCCCAGTTAATGTTCCCAGTTAATAAAGTCGTAAAAAGAGTTTTGAGTTCATAAAAGCCTGGATGGAATCGGATCTCTTTTTTTATTGCATAGTAATTTACCACCCTCCTGTCAGTGAGATGAAATGTAGAATCATCATTTCTCTTCCATCTCTTCGATCTCTCGCCGGCGTCTTTCAACGCCTTGTTCCTCAGCCGAATCCCCAAAGTCTCTTTAAATACACACAATCGGGATCTATTCCACATAAAACACAAATAGCGATGTAACGATGTAATTCATAGAATTTCTTTAACTCTCCGGAGGGAACTGTGGATATCTGCAAAGGCTTGAACCAGATTCAAAACAAGTGTGCAAGCCGATGATAATAAGTAATAGTGAAAGAGCAATAAACATTACTTATAAAAGTAACTTTCCTCGTTCATCCGCCTTCCCCGCCATTCATTTCCACAAGATCTCCGCCTCTCTTATCTCACAATTCTCCCCATGTTCTCACCAGTCACCAGCAATGGTGTAATGAAATCTGGGGAATTGGATCTCGAGAAAATGAATCCCATCATTGATGGGGAAATTCTTTTAACTTATTCATAAATACATACTGATATAAATTACACTTGGGAAAAGTATTGGCTTGGTCCATAAAAATCCAAAATCACACAACAGCATATTCAACATACCTAGCTATTATAGATAGTTACATTATAATATATAGTATATTAATATGGTATATTCGGTATACAGGTATTATGCATGTACGTATGTGTTGGTAGATGCATAACTATTATTTATTATGTAGATATCTGAGATATGTTAAGAAAAGATAGATTATATGTACTTAGGTGTAAAGATGTATTTTAGATGTATTTGTGAAGAATGTGTTTTTATATTCTTTAGCGTCTCATTTGAGTTAATGATGAAAGAAGTTGTTTGATTCGAAGGCGGTCCCAACATGTGTTTGCGGACTTGAGCTTCCGAGATGGTGAAAGAGATTGTGTATGCGGAGGAATTGAGAGTGAAATGTGGGTAAGGTGAGGGGAACAGATGGTTGGATAGAAAGATAATAAACGGGGAGGATAATAATATCCCTGGCGGGGATCCAGCCAAAAGATTCGGATCCACTCTCTCACCCCTCGACCACTCCCGATCATCATAAAGAAGAATTTACAGGAGGAGTTCAGACTCAATAAGAGAAATAAACAAACATGAGGACCTTATTTAAGGTAACACACCTTTTTACCTTCCCTCACCTCAGTCGCTCTTCGCCTTCCGCCCACCCAGCACAACTCAAAACATTACCTAATATAAAACCCGTCACCCCAAAAGTACCTGATTAATCTCAATATGGAAATTGAGAACTCTCTTGTTAAGAGCTATCTATAACTCCCTTTTTTCACTCGCCCTTTTTTATTTTTCAAGGAGTTCTAACAGGTGATTACAATTTTTGGTCTTTTGATTATTTTAGAGTTAAATCACTTGTTGCGTTTTTGTTCATTTTAGAATATTTTTTCAATCAAGATTATTTTCATATATTTTTATTGGTGTTTTTAATTTTTAATTTGGGGTTTTATCATTAATTATTTGTCCTTTTATATAACTTTAGATCAAGTTGGATTAAAAAAAGTAATTAAAAGGAATGATTAATTAATATTTAAGTGGGAAAGTATAAAAAAGTGCAAGAATTTATCGTGTTAATTTAGTAGGTTGATATTCTTGATATCAAATCGAGATACATAAATATCTGCTAGACGTGAATGTGTATAGAGACTGTATTAGTATTATAAGAGGAATTGGCATGCAATTGGGTTATAAAGGCTTCTATAAACTTAATGTAGATTTAATGGGAATGATTCTCGTGGTTGACATACCCGCTAATAGTTTTTCACTTCTTTTCCTCATTTCCTTTGAACAGAAACGGCTTGGAGATGATGCGACAAAGGAAGAAGGATTTGAACTTTAAGCCCAATCGGGTCCTCGACAAGAAAAGCGGCCGAGGAATGTTGTATGAAAATGAGGAGCTTCGTCTCAGGACAATTCACATCAACGACGAGGTCGACCGGGGACAACACGATATCAAAAAGCTCAAAAAGGAGAATGAACATCTCAAAAGGGAGATTTGGAGTTTGCGGGACAAATATGATAAAGTGAGTACAATGCTACGACGGGTCATGAGCCAAGAAGAAACCTGTTTGTCCGACTACGATGAGAACTTTGACCTCAAATTGGAAGAACTCATCGAAGAGAATTCGATGAGCGAGGATGAGGAATATTATTCAAATGCTTCTGTCAACCTAGAGGAAAATTTGGAAAATCCTGAGATCAAAGTCACGAATTTTGATTTCATAGATGAAGAACCGACAATTGTACCTTCAAATGTAACTTACACCTTAGATCCGACTATTGAATACAAAACGGAACAATCAGGTCAACCAGGTCAGGTCATCCAAGTCCAACCTTTTCTAAAAACATTTAAATCATTACCGCCAACCAGTGAAAAATTGCAGGATTTAGGTTGCATTACAGTCCTTCCAAAAACGTTCACTTCCGAAGTTCGGATTCCTCAAATGGTGAGTTCTCCAAGTCCCGTTAGGAGACGACTGAGATTAAACGAGATCAAAATGAATAAACACCGCCATTCGCTCGGAGGAGAAAAGAAAATGAAAAAGGATGATGATGAGACTAAATCCTGTGATGTCTCAGTAAGTGAGCCAAGTTTAAACCTCATCCCTAACAATTCACGCTTGAACGAGGTCGAAGCTCAAGAATTGAATTATCTCCGGTTACTCAAACTCCGTCTGCATGAAACTCCATCGATGGACGTGGGGGTTTCAACCAGTTTAGTCAATTTGGTTAATAATGTGATTGTCGGGACGCCAGAGACGCAAATCTCACCTGAGCTCAAGACCCAACACGTAATTGACGAGATCGAGAAATTGAACCCGCGACTCGACTTCCTCTCCGGTGTTCGTCTTCTCCAAGGCAAATTATTCATTTCGCTCAAAAGCGAAAGCGGCGTGAAGGACCTGATAGAAAAGACTGGCGGGAAACTCATTTTACTCAACAAGTACCTTTACAAATTGACCGAAGGATCTTTAGCTTCATCAACCATCGTTTTGTCCGGAGTGTCTGCGGAAGTTCCGGATTTGGCCGTTTTAGCAGTTTTGAATAATTTAGGCCAAGTTGTGTCCCCTTTAGAGAGGAAATATTACAAAGGGATTGATATCAGTGAGAGATTGACTAAAATCCATTTTGTTCATTTAAACATCCCTGCGAGTATTTCAATCAATGGGGTCACCGTAGGGTTAAGGGTTGAATCCGCCCAGGTTGGAATTTCTCTTCCTAACGCTAATACAAATGGGGGGATGAAAACTCCGGTGAATAAAAGAAACTCGTCCCCGTCTCCTTCTATCATGACCAATGGTTCTGGACTTCATCGAAAAGATACAATTCAGCATAAGTTGATGAATGTGATGAAGGACCATAAACCGGTTGGGAGAACGATCAGCTCTGCTCCAAGGCTTGAAATGACCCAAAGACAATCTTCATTTTATGGAGGGGAAGTTCACCATAAGAAACCCTTAGGGAGATCCAAAACGGAATGTGTGAGAACCTTTTCCAATAATAATGAGGAAATTGTGAGTAGAGTGATGAGTGAAAGTGGGAAAGATTCTTTGCCGTGGTGTGCTTGTTGGGGAAATGGATGTCTATAAATTAAAATAATCCAAAATAAATGATAAATAAAGATTTAGTAGTTGTATTATAAATAAATTGAGATTTGAGATATTTATGTAAACTTATTTAGTGTAGTGAACATATTCAAAGTGTTGTGGGATTGATTTGAATTTTTAATGTATGAATTTTATTTTTAAATAAATGAAGATTTTGACAGTCTTTGACAGTTTTATTCACAGTTTGAATAAAATTAAAAGCTTTTTAGCGCTTTATTTAAAATAGGTAGTGTTTTACATTTTAAGTTATTTGAATGATTTGAATCACCGTGTCTTTTTTGATTAAAATTATGGGGAATTTAAGTTGACGGCTCTTTCAGTCATTTTGTGAAACTCTCGATATTCCGTTGGCGTCATCAGCCCTCTATATTATTTATTTAAAGTTAAATTAAAAGTTTATGAAATTTAATATAAAAAGTTATTTAATTTTAATCAGTGAGCAGTTTTGATAATACAAAATACTATAAAAAAATGAAAATAACCTGAAAATGGCTTCAAATTTCACAATCGATCCGTTTTCCATCATTTTCTCATAAATGGTTGAACAAGTTTCTCTTTTCTTGGAGCTGAGAAATGAAAAGTCAATTCCTTTGAAAGTGCTTTGAGCTAATTCCTCCGGTGAAAATGGATGTTCTTCTTTCCGCATCTTAACAATCTTCTCTTCAACTTCTTTCTTCGGCTTCTTTTTCTCTTTTTCCTTTGAGGTCTTTTCATTAATTAAACTCTTTTTACTCACAACTTCAACTTTTCCTAGTGGCAAACTGAAATTAAAATATTTAAAAATTAATATATTTTTTAAGATCAATAATTGAAAATTAGTATAAATTCATTATTTAATTATTTTCATCATTATGTTTAGTTTATTACGCTTTTAAAGGTCCTTTAATAACGGAAGTATTTAATGAACTCTTTGAAGCTGATTTAACCAAATGCAAACGTTTTTCAGTTGAAGCTGTTTTAGGCCTCGCTTTCAAAATCCCATTCTTTTCCATTGGAGCAATTAAAGGTTTCTCGATTGATTTTCCTCTAGTTAAAATTTTCCGTTGTCTTGTTGGTTTATTACTGGAAGAATCTTCGTTTGAATCTCTTGTGTCCAAACTTGCACTGTGAATTAATTTTCTTTCTCTTTCCTTCCCACTGATTTCTTTGGGATAATCAGAGCCAATGTCAATATTGAGGGAAATCTGCTTTTTCAGAATTTTGTCATTTCGCTTTCTAATCACAGGTTTGGTTTTGTTTGGTGTAGATATTTGGATATTTGGCTCAATTTCAATTTCACTTTCAGCCACAGGCGAAGGTGATAATGAAGCGTTTAAATTATTTTCAGTTTTGAATCTATTCAAAAGCTTTTCGTTTTTTTCTTCAAGTTCTATGCATTTTTCTTTAATGAGTTTCTTCTTGGTTTCATAATTTTCCTTTTCTCGGGATTTGGGCGGATCGGAGAGCATTGTGGAGACTTCTGGGAGTTGACTCACATAAAGGGAATTCCCAAATTCGGGAAGTTCTGGGATGTTGGAAGGGAAATCAAATGAAGCAAATTGTCTTGTGAGAGGTTTTCCCTTCTCTTCAATTTTAGATAAATTATTTTCAGATTTCCAATTTTGAGATGAAATTAAAGATTTTTCATAATCTTTCTCAATATCAATTTCTAAAAATCAATTAAATATTTGCGCAGAATTAGCAGAATTAATGTAGTATAATTTACAAATTATATTACATTTATTTTGTATAAAATATTTCAGATTGGTTTTGTTCATCTACGTGTATGTATTTTAAGTAGCATATGTTATAATTTAATTTTACCTTTAACTTCTTTAATTACACTTTCATTTGATTTACTTAAGAGAATTTCATTGTCGAAGCTAATTGCTTTTGCTTTTTTAAAAGCGGATCTTTTCCTAACTGAAGAATTTGGAATTTCCATTTTATTTTCAATTCTCTCTTCAATTTCCGATTTAATGATTTCGGGGACTTCAGAGGCCTCATCTTTTTTATCCTCGTCGTCTCCGACTTCAAAGTTGATTCTTCCCTTTCTGTAATTGTCTTCCCAGTACATATTTTGTAAATCGATTTTAATCACATTTTGACTCTTTGTCTCTTCCTCCTTTGTCTTTAAAATTGAATTATCCAGGGACAAACTCCGAGTTTTCCTCCATCTTTTCCCTTTCTCAACTTCCATTTTTTTGGCGACGACGAAATTTTCTTCCTTTTTCTTCTCCATTTCTTCATCTTGAAACACGTCGATTGAATGAGTTTTAGAAAAATGGTAACTTTGAGGGCGAATTCTTCTATTCTCATTAACAGAATGATTTTCCTTGGATGAGGGTCTCGATAAACCAAAACTCCGATTTGTACTAATAAATCACAAGACGTTTATTATTAATAATTAAAACTATAAACTAATGTAAACTAATTTGCATGATTATTCATAGTTTATGTCAAATGTAATCCTTTAACTATTGTGATTTAAGAATGTATGTATTTAGGGAAATATTATACCTAATTAACTAATCATGTTATATTGAAGTAATTTGCAATGTTTATATAAAAGTAAGTATTAAACCTCAATTTGACTCTTGGATTAATAAAGAACTTCTTCGGAACCAGCCCGTAGAATTTATTAATCATGAGAATATCCGGGATATTTTTATTATCCCCAAAGATCGTGTTCCTCACATCGTGGTAATTTTTCTCGATCATCCTGGAGCCACCTGATCCACGTGTGGGGAGTTTGGGTTATTGGGACTGACTGTTCACTTTGGAATTGAGAGCCCTTTGAGTGGTTGATTGCCTTCTCAGACCAAGCCAGATTGAGTGTTCGATAAAGTTGTCCTGGAGACCCGCAAGACTCTCCAGTCGGCCCTAACCTCATTACATCCAGAGTTTCCAGAAACAGTTGACAGACAAAATTTCACACTGTTATATCTATATGAGGTTAACTCCTTACAATATAACATTAGTATAACATTTTTACTGTATAAGATACCTGAGTATGAATTTTCATTTATTATTGATCAAATATTCTTGGAAGTTCCTTTAGGACAATTCATGCACAAGATTTATTATTCATATTGTATGTATCTATAATATTTTCATGTTAGATTTGCATAGAGGAAATTGGTGACATTCTCCCTAATAGAAATACTATTAGATTAGTTAGATTATTTAGTTATAAAGGATTAATTATGCATGAGAGTGATCAATGAATTTCCCGATTCTTCATGTAGTAAATTGGATGGAAAACAGAGACACTCTCAATTCCATTATTTCTCATACCTTGTCACTGTTGTCACACAAAAGAAATGATTTCCTCCTTTCACTCCCCTTCTACCAACTCTATTAATTTACTGCATGGGAATTTGGTGCTCGGGTCGAGATGAATCAATAGCCATTTCAACGGTCAAATTAAGTTACTGTCAAAACTCACGGTCACTTCCTGTCACTTTCTTTAGGAGAGTAAATTGAGACAGGATGGATATTGAAACTCATTTGTCATCCTGTTTATTAGTTCTATATTTTCTGTTTTCGATCCTGCACTTGATTTGTTTTGACAAGGGAATTTCATAAATTCTTTTATGCCATGGAGGTTAACAGATTCATCAATCATTACAATCTCAATGTGACCTTTAATTTTTAATATCTAATTTTTAATTTCTCTACTCACATAAGTGAGTAGAGAAAGAAAAAAATCATCACGAGAGAAATATTTAATATTGGAAAATGATAGAATTTGTTCTTTTTTGACAAAGTTGTAAAATTGAATGTGCCCGGGATGTGTTTTTAATTGCATGGACATTTAAATTAAAATGAGAAAAGTTTGGAATTGGAAAGAAATTCCATTGGAGTTCCTTGAGTTTTGTTTGAGTTCATGAGTCCTCGTGTCATTGGAGTATTAAAATGAACGAGTTTTTATTTTCTTTCCAACTCTAATTTGATGATTTGGGGTAATAAAATTTTTCATTAATGGAAATGTATTAAAAGGAGAAATAAATGAGAGGAGTGAAAGCCGATTTTCAGGTCATATGAATTTTGTGGGGGTGATGGGTCTTATAACACCCAAACCATTTCCGAAACTTCTTTTCTTCAATCGGTCTTTTATTCAACTTACCTTGTTCCAATTTGTCCATTTCTTATGGGAAAATATCAAATGATTTTCATTTCCCATTACAATAAAGGCGCATAGAGTCATAAAAGCGCATAAAGACATTTCTAATAGTCTTCATGGAAGTCATCGGAGTTTTAAATATAATTGAAGCTAAATATTTAATTTTATTTATTAATTTAAGAAATTAAATTACAATTAATAAAAAATAATGAAATTGAAGAATTCGTCTCACTCTGCCCCTTGGATGAAAATGAAAAAGAGAAAGTCGTCGTCTCACTTTGCCTCATAGGACGGACGAGAAAAAGTTTTTCTGAAAACTCCCAAGAGTTTCGTACCAAACGAGAATAATCAAACCTAGCAGAATATAAATCTTGCGGAAGGATTATTCGCTCAGGAGATTCGAACTTTCAGACGTCTCAGAATATTGTGAATTTATTTTATTTGACCTCTCGGATTCTTGGTAAATAATTAAATTGTAATTAAACCTTCTACTCCTCGTTAAAGGGAAGTTTAATCTTTTAAATGCTCATTGATTACTTTTTGGTTAAAAGGGAAGAATGGCCGAAGAAAAGGACTTCTATGGGCGGAGGCAAATGGGGAATTTTCCTCCAGAAATCCTCAACCATCCCATGTACCAACGTGGAGTTGAAGCCAATCTCGACCCCGACTGCTTCATGTTTCTCGGAGACTACGAAGATCGAACCATTAGTAAGCTCGTCCAACATTGGCTTCCAGGAGGGTGCACAGTCTTGGGAGCAACAACTGTTTTTTTTCATAACCATTTTAGGAGAAGACCATGGTTCTCGAGTAAGCAATTTCCTCTATATAAATTATCTAATTGAGAAAATCTTCTCGAGAAAATAAAGTTGATTAATTTTGATTTGTTATGTGAATTTAGACGTGCCTGGAATTTTGGTGGCTTCACTTGTTGGACTAGGGATCGGATGCTGGATGGAAAAATTTAAGAATTCGTATTTGGCTGAGAGAGACGTTCAATTATTTCATTATATGACTCTTCACCCGGAAGATTTCCAGCCCAAAGGTCAATGTTATATTAAAACAGTTAATTACAATCCTTAAGTTAATTTTTATGTATTTATAATATATTTCCTATTTGTTTTTAAATATTTTAACAAGTTTTAATTCCATTTATAGAGAAAGTGAAGTACAGGGATTATCTCACCAGTTGGATTCCCATTCGCTAAAAGAATCGCCTTTGAATTTATGATGACCGTAGTAAACGAGGAATTCAAGGTTTTCAATCAATATTCAAATTATTATTGAGGACTGAATTTCAAATGCCTGTTAATATTTAATTTAGTCGTGGATTTAGTGAGAAATGAATACAATTGTACGCTTCGATTTGAAATTTAAAAGGTGTAAAATAAACTGTTTATTAAAGTACAAACTTTGAGGAGCCTTGTTGAACTTTAAATTAAGTACATGTGTTCAAGTTTTTTTAGCACGGTTCCTGAGGACGAAAACCAAATTTGTAAGGTACACGGACGTTATGTCATATCATTACATAATTATAGGGTTTTACATTTTATTTAACTTTTACTTAATAATGTTAATTCCGAGGGCCTGATAGTACTGATAATGATTCATGAGCGAAAACATGGTTTTTTGAGATCTTAATTAAATTCAGACATTGAGTTAATCTTGATAGTACAAATTAGCACTTTATCCTAAACTTGACATTTTTTAAATTGAAACTTGAACTTTTCATCATTTCCTAAATTAAGTTTTAATTTCCTATTAAAATGGTTTTTGGCATCAGCATCTCTTTCCACTTCTTCTTGAAAGTATTTTAGCAATTGAGCACACTTGTACCTTTCGTACATTTAATCTTACAACTTACATTTAATTAACCAATGTTCATATTCGCACTAATTCATAATGAGATCTTTTCATTCAGCATTTAAGTATTACTCATTGTCAATTCAAAATTGATTTTCATTTTTCACCATATTTTCATTTTTTACACATTTGTAAAAAATCAATTTTTATATTCTTTGCCAAAAATTAAAAAGCCGATTTTGCCTTATTTCTAATCTCAATCTTAATATTCAGTATATGCATATTAATTATCATTACAAAAGTATAGGGTTCAGAATTTCAGATCCAATAGATTAAATCTCAATTGACAAAAGTATAATAACAAGTTTACTTACATTTATTTAAAATCTAACATTTTTCTTATAAATATTGATCTATTTTAAATCTCACTTCATCTCACCTCAATAAATTACAGTATGCGAAACCATTAAAAGCTCGCAAGCAAACTACTTGTACAAATTGACTAAGTGTGCTGCAAAATACATAACAAACTACAATGCTACAATCCAACCCACACTACAAATACCAATTGTTTTAATTAATCTCAATACTTACATACTAAAAACTCTTTACTCCCAATGAGCACAAGTAAACGATAATGTATTAATAAATATAGTTAATTAGCACTTAATGTTTAATATTGTTTAAAGTTACAAGTTACACTCATTTAAATATAGCACTATATTGATAGTCTATAGTTTATGAATTATCAATCGTAGTTTACCATCATACACGAGAATTATTTAACTATGAACTTTTTCTCTAATTATTTACATACATTTCTCGACTCTTTCCCATGAATTTCCACAATTTGACCATTTCCGAAATCTAAAACTAATATTTAATATCAAATTAATCTCCTTTGTTATAAACTTTGAGGAAATCCTGATGAGTTTTGGATTTAAAATGTTCAGGGTAAAATTCCCTGCTTTTGACAATCACTCCACAAACGTGGCATTTAAACGGAGCGTCTTGCATCTTGCTCGCAAATCTCCTCTCGTGCCAATTCATATGCAATTCATAATTTTTAATAAACTTGATCTTCTTTCCACAATGAGGACACTCGAAATTTGCCAATCTCCCGCTCTCGATCTCGCTCTCGACATGAACCTCGTTAATATGGATCCTGAGCAAATACTTACACTCGTACTCTTTGTTACAATATCCACAGGCGAGCTTTTGAGAATGGACATGTTGGAAATGACGATTGTAGTAAACTTCCGAATCGAAGATAATCCCACATTGGAAACATTTAAATTCACCGTATTCGTCCTCGTCCTCGTATTCGTCATCCTCGTCCGAATCCGTGTCATCTTCGACCATCTGCTTTCCCTTTTCTTCCGTCTCTTCCTTTTCCTCTTCCTCTGTGTTTTCTTTATCGTCCTTCCTGCAAAAATTATTCTTGGTTTCGATTATGAACTTGATGGGAAGATCGGTGGAGGAAGAAATCGTAGTTGTGGTTGTGATCGTGGAATAATTTGGCTTCTTCCCATTCACGTTATTTTTCTTTCCAGGGTCTCTGGACCGTCGTTGCGGGGGCTTTGGCGGATTTTTATTAACTGCGACAGCAGTCGTGGGCGGCGGGTTTGAATGTTCATTATTTGGACAATTCCGCCTTTTGCAATTATTATTATTTATTTGATTATTCGATGGTTTATTAATTTTATTTCCTGGATTGCTTTTCTCCTTTGCAATCTTTTTGCTTGAGCTGGGCGGCGGAGAGATTTCCTTCCGTTTACGTTTTAATTCCTCTTTGGACCGAGTTCGCGTCCCGCACCCGCACTTGATCTTTGCAGAAGAGTCCAGAGAAGCTTGGTTAAAATCCGGACCTTTTTTCAATTGTTTTTTCCCATTGTAAATTGGGATCCCTTCAGCTTCGGCCTTTTCCCGTTCACGCATTATTATCCGTAAGATATTTTCCATTTCTTTTTGGCTCTCTTCGGCGATTGCTTTCTTCTCTTTTGGATCCGGTTCGGCACATTTTTTAATAGACCGTTTGTGGGAATCGAGACGTTTCTTATTGGGGAATTCTTTCTTACAATCACAGGTCAAAGGTGAATGGGTTTTCCGTTTATTTCCATCTTCAACTGGTTCGACCTTCACTTGAGTTTCACAGGGTTTATTGACGATCGGAGTGTGTTTAATTGCAGGATGGGATAAAATGGCTGGTTTCCTTCTTTGTTGATGATTTTTGAACAATTCCTCTTTGGCGATCGTCACAGGGAGATTGATTTTTCTTTTAATTTCGGGGATTTTAATGATTTCTTTGGTTTCTTTGGGTGGAATGGTTGGGGGTTTGATGATGAACCCTTTGGGTGTGATTTGAGTTAAAGATTCATTTCGGATATTATTTTGACTCCTGGTGCTCATTTTGGAATTAGAAGCTGGGGGTTGAACCGATGGGGGCAAAACTTTCTTTTTATCTTCAGCCTGACCTTTAACATTTGCATCCTCAGTTGTAATGACTTGAGTTGGAATTTCAAGTTGATTAACTTTAGCATTAGCTTGATTTGGATTTGGATTCGATTTTGGATTCGCTTTCGGATTTGGATTTTTATTATCTATTTGTTCTTTTTTATTTGGAATTTTCTCCTTTGAACAAATTACATCTTTTTTAATTCGCTTTGGGTCCGGTCGAGTTTTAGAATCCATTTCAGAGACTTTTGCTAATGATTTTTCAGGTTTGATAATTCCGTTGGTTTTCCCTTGCTCGAACAATTTCGTATCTTCAATAACAGTTTTGAAGTCTTTTTTAATTGCGAATTTCTTAAAAAGCAAAGGCTTCAAATCTGCTCGATTGCTCCGATATCTTGTCGAAACCCCCATGGGATCTGAATGCTTGTAGTCGAAATGCATTTTGACATCTCGCTGGCTTTGGAATCGAGTTGGACAAACTTTACACGCATATTTGAAATCGTCAGCTTTCCCCGAGTGACAATTGAGATGATGAAGCAGGAGGGAAAAGTCGGTGAAAGTTGAGAAGCAAAGTTCGCATCGGAATCTCTTGGGATCATCTTTCATTCTCGAATAAAGAGATTTAATTTCATCCTCTGAATTATTTACAACATTCACTTCAGCATTTTCCCCATTTTGAGTTGATTTAACCGATTCTGTTTTATGATTCGATTTGACATTGCTATTTGCTTTCACGTTGTTTGATTGAACATTGTTGTTCATTTTATTTTCTTCTTCCTTTTTCTGGGTCATTTCGGCCAGAGATTCATGTTTGATCATTTGGATTTTATTGTTTGTTTGCGGCTGTTGAACTTGTTGGATGAGCGAGACTGTGGGGGGGATTAGTGCAAATTGAATGAGGCATGATTCTGGCATAATGATCAAACCATTGGGACGAGATTCGCTCGAAATGAAATTGACGCAGTTTAAGGTCATCATCTCACTCCTGTTGTTTTGAATGGTTTTTGCAGTCTTGGAAGTTTCCTCGTCGCCATCAGAGATTTCATTCACGATCATGGGAATGACATTGTCAATGAACATGTCCAGCTCGATATCCTCATTTAAGCCTTGGAGAATCAAATTAAATTTATTTAAAGTCCTTTTACTTATTGTGATAAACTCATTTTAGATTAAATATTAAAGTTATTTTAAAAGATTTCAGTGACCCTATTTTTTATCCTAATATTAACAATAAATGAGAAAAATTTAAATACTCACTTTCTTCAATGAGCGTTGGCTCATTTGGAATCTCAGCAAGCTCTTGAATATCAATATCACAAAGCTGAATGTTAGACTCAATCAAGTCAATTAAGGACAGCGTATCTTGATGAGCTTCCATTCCGCTTTTTCCATTCTCTTCACCCTCCATTGGCATATGATTCAATGATTCATTCATCCGCTCGATTTCAGCTAAACATTTGCAAAATTTTAATGATTATAATAATTAGTAAAACGGATAATTAAAATATTTGTTTTAAATTCCGATTATACTTAAATATTTAAATAAAACTTATCTAAATTTTAAGTTAACTTTTAGATTATGTTCGACGAAATAAGCTAAAAGCTATGCTAAGCATTTTTTAATTTGTCTTACATTTGGAATTTTTGGCAACATTTCCGTCTTGTACATGGTTTGATGTGGAAAGCTCTTGATTCACTTTTTCATTCCCTTCAGCTTCACTTTCCGACGGGGTTGAACTCCTCGTTCCCATCCCCATTGAAGAATCCCCAATTAGGTTGAAGAGTTCTTCTTCGGCAGGGGACAATTTGGAATTCTCGTGATGGAACCGAAAGTTTTTCTCCTTTCTGCTCTCAGGAGATTCTTCCTGCCCTTTGGCTTCATGATTGTCAGGAGTGGAGGAAAGTTGCGTAATCTCACAATGAGTAGCATCATTGAGCACAGACTTACTTACATTCAATGAACCTTGCTTAAAATTCCCACCTGTTTAAAAAAATTCAATATTTAAATCTTTAACTTTCGTAGCATTACTCACTTAACTATTTTAAAATAATCAACTCGATTAATTATATATTTTAATACGATTTTATAAACGTCCATATTGTTCATTCTAAGAATTAACCATTACATAATACGTATACCTTACAAGTGAAATTGTAAGTGAAATTGAAAATAAATACAAACAATCCAAATTATGGTTTAAAACAAATGTCCCCAAATCCACTATTTAACCCTCAGCAAATATGAGTAAATGAAATCAAGAAAAAGATAAATGAAGATTTGAAATAATTAAAAAATTAATTATTAATCAATTGGGTCATACAGATATCTGGTGAAGGGGAAGATTCGCCATTTTCGCTCGTTTCGCTCCAGCAAGTCTCCTCCTTCGTGCCTTGAATCCTCGTTCTCATCCTTTTACAAGAAGGAGTTGTCCAAGGATGAAAATCGGCAAGGAAATCGTCACCACATTTCTCTAAATGGGAATAAGTCTATCTGTGTTTGAGTGTAGGGATGAAAGTGGCGAGGCCATTTCTCTTCATCTCTGTTGTGTGTTGTGTGGTGGTGGTCTGATCACGCAGCAGCTACGCAATATTCCACCCCGCGACGAGTTCTATTCCGTTGTTAGTGAGGAAAGGGATCGATAAAAAGCCCGAGAAAGCATCCGGACGGGCATTTAGGCTCAAAAGACCCTCCCAATCCTCTTCAATCATCTTCACAAGAGACAAATGAAACAACTGAAATTCAAGTCCACTCTCCCCTTCATCTTCCCATCCTTTTCCACTTCACTTCCTTCTATTTGTCATTTTATTGGCTTTTTTATATAGTATTTGCTGACTATACAACTAAAAGTATTTATATGTTTCTTTTCTATACTCCCTTAAAAATTTCCTTATAAGACTTGAGCCATTTATTACGTATTTGTTTATAGACAACCAATGGATAAAATCCCTGCATCTTATGGTATTGCATAGTTTTCCCTTTTATTTGGAGATTGTAGACTCACAGATAAACATTGAGGATTTGAAGAATAGAATGATATAAAATTAGACAATGAGATTAAAATGAAACAATAAATAGATATTATTTCATTCAAAATTATTTCTGAACAAACTATGAATTTTACCATTGAATTAAAGCCGGCTGAATTTAATAAAATTTTATTAAATTTTTAAATATTAACGCTTTATTTTTGCATACAATAATAACAATAACAAAACATTATGAATGCGTTAATTAACAATAAATGTAAATGATTAACAATTATGGATAGAAATAAAATAGAAATCTTTGGGAGGTATTTATCTTATAATAACATTAAAATAAAATATTGTATTTGATAAAAGTATATTTATTTAACAGCATTACGCAAAACAATCTTTAATAGATTTAATATCTATGATAAATGTTTGATCTTTAAAAGAGAGTGAAAGGTAGAATAAAATATTTGAGTAAATTAACAATTGCGGTAAAATCTTGTATAAAATCTGTATAAAACATAAAAATATAAATAAAATCTGAAAATCTGTAAAACATATTTTTATAAAATAAATTAAATATAATCTGTGAAAATCAACAATAAAAAGATTCAAAGGGTGTTTGACTAGAAATAGGGCAAATCTTCCAGGAAGGATTCTTCATCTTCGTTGACCGACAGGATAAATTCAACAATCGCATCTTCTGTTGATGTTTTCCCCCATACTTTCTCTGTAAAGTAAATGAGAAATCACAAATCGCTCAATTCAATGCTCCACAATTCACTATTTGTAAATAAAATACATATTTGCATTGTAAATTGCAAAACAATAATTGGCTAATAAAATGCTATTCAAATTTAGTTTTGCCTTACTTGAAGAGGAAGCGAATCGAGTGAATTGAGAAGTTTTGGGTCGGAGATCTGCATAAGATCCCCAGAAGCCCAAGAGAGCCAAAGTGAAGAGAAAGATGAGAAGAAGCCAAGAAATGTTCCAGCTCTTTTTCCCCTTTCCGCTCTCAATGTGAAGAATCGTTGGCCCCGGGTGATGAGTCGAAAGAACCTTCATACAAATTACATTATTTACATTCATTCCCTTGTCACTTGTCACATTGATCATCCTCAATTCTGTGATTTATTCCCTTTAGGGTCATTTGGGAATTTAAAACCCCAAACGCGAAACGATCCAAATACGAACTATCCCCCATTGCAAGGTATATAGTGTATAAATTAGGTATGTAAATCTGTTTAGACTCTTCCACGACCGACACATTTTAAAATTTATTTTAAAATAAAAGAAAATGAAAGATTTACCTCTGTGAGGAAAGATTGAGATTGTGGAGCGGAGGAGTAAAAATTGTAATCTTGATGAGCGCGTCTTTGTGATTGAGCGGAGAAAGTATGGGGGAATTGTTGGACGTAAGTCGTAAGTTGTTGTTTCGGATAGCGACCCATCTTCTCACTTAAAGACTCCTGAATTTTCACAATGTCCGTCAATGGTGGAATCTGGTAGATGAATGACCAGCTTATTCATATTATATTTCATGCTAAACAATTATGACATTTCTCCTTTATTTTAATGAGATGTTTTTCACAAAGACCAAAGACAGAAGATAAGAAAATACACATATTTGAATATTTCATGAATATAAACATGACTAATGCTTAAAGCATTTTACTATACGTTTCCTTCCATATAATTGAAAGTTTTATAACAATAAGAGACAATGACAGATCAAAAATTAATCAAACAATACTGGGTCATCCTTATACAGATATTTTATGAATTTATAGTTGAAAATACGGGACTTGATTTTTTAAAATATAAGGTATGTATGTATATCTCTGTAGGTAAATTCATATTACATATAATGTAAATATGACCGAGGCGAGGTTTATCGGGATTGATTACTAATATACTGTATAATACTATATACTGTGCTATCTGTATTTATCCAACTTAATACCTATGTATGTTAATGTTATGTACTCATATAAGAGTAAAGTTTTAACTTCATTAGTTTTTCGTTTCAATCCTCCTTTGTAGTGTCATAAGAATAGGATAAGAGAATAATTAATGACACACCCAAGAATGTGCATAATTAAAATTACCTCTAGATAAGTTATCTTTCTCCAAAATAAAATAATCAGGACTAAGGATACCTCACGGGATGATTATCAAATCGTACTTCAAACAATACTTTTAGTCGCATTAATAAGTTGTTATGCTATTGATATGTCATCTCTGAATCAATTAAATGTTTTTACTTTTACTCAATAATTTTTATAAATTAATATGTAGAATTGCCACAGAAGGCCTAAGCTGGACATTGTACTTCGGACTTTATAATTTGTCACCCTTTACGTCTTTAAAATCATTGTCATTGTTGTATACCTATTGAAATGATCTTATGCATGAATGTATACCTATCCATTCCCATTAGATATCCATTGATAGATTACAATGTAGAAGCTCGTTTTGTTTATGGCATGACTTTACGAAAGAGGTGGATTATAAAATTATAATTGACAGTGTGAATGTGACCAATGAAAAGTTGGCAGAAATGCACATATTAGATCATTGGTCATTAGCTAATGTCCTTGAATTTGACTATTTAAGCCAATTGGACTTTACGGGAAGCCCGTAAAGCCATCGAGTTGAAATTTATTGAGTTTGAGAGGAATTGAATCCGGCTGTTGAATTTTTGACGTAAAGTGTAGAAGTCTCACTTGAACAGCTTTTCAACCAAATTCCTAATTTGCCTTTTCTCTTTCTACATCAATATGAATTCTTCAGACACTTCCTCTCCAATAAAGCAAGAAATTCCATATTTTGACATTGAAGTGGAGAATGAAGATGATTATTTTCACATACTCAAACAAATTAGACCTTCTTGGTTTGAACAAAATGCTCCAAAAATCACATCAAAGGTTTCAATACTAAAATTATTTAAAATTAAATATGGTCATTTGTGTCTGAATAATGTAGATTTTAATATTTAAACGCTTAATCTCAATTGTTTTAATATTTGTTCATTGTTTGTAATAATTATACTTTTATTAATTTAAACAGGTTTTTACTGGAGGAATTCAGAATAAGTTGATGGGATTTTCAATCAGTAAACACGATCTGGTTTTAATGAAAATGTTTGGGAGGAATACGGAAATCATGGTTGACAGAGACTTTGAAGGGAAACTTATGAAGGTTATTATTAAACAATAATGATATGATTAAATTAATTCACCCTTGTACTAGTGTTTAGCTTCGCTAATAAAAAAAACGACGTTATATCAAATCTAAAGATTATCAGATATAATACATAAATTATTTTAAAATTATTTAACCATTTACTACAATAATATAATTAACATTTTTGATTCCAGGTTCTAAAAAAGTACAAGTGTGGGCCGGATGTTTATGCGAGATTTAAAAATGGCATGGCATACGATTTTATCCCTGGAGCTCCAGTGGATGAAGAATTTGTGAAAAATCCGGCCAAATATCCTCTGATT
Organism: Neelides folsomi; assembly: GCA_034687125.1. Taxonomy (NCBI): domain Eukaryota; kingdom Metazoa; phylum Arthropoda; class Collembola; order Neelipleona; family Neelidae; genus Neelides; species Neelides folsomi. The sequence goes on from JAQGBZ010000092.1 coordinate 144,812, forward strand.
GCTCTTGAGTTCGCCAAATGGCATTCAATTCCACATCAAGAACTTGGATCAACCAACGAAACAACTGCCATTTGGGACCTCACTTATAAGTTCATTAATCTTGCTCAAGAGAATTTCGATAAAAACCCTTCTCTAAAAGAACGGTATTATTATTAAAATTAAAAAAATTCATCATAGATGTTAAATACAAAATACTGATGCTTTATTGCTTTCAAACTTTTGAAATTAACTTTTATGTATTGTTATTATTATTATTAAAATATTTTTAAAATTAATTTTGGAATTTAACTTTTAGGCTCGAAAAAGTTGGATTTACGAGAGAATATTGTGAAAATGCTGTTGAAGAATTGAAGAATCTTATTGAGAAAGAAAATATGCCAATTGCTCTTTGCCACAATGACCTCATATATGGCAATTGCATTTATGACAAAGAGAGTGATCACTTGTCATTCATTGATTTTGAATATTCATTCTATAATTACACGCCGTTTGATATTGCAAATCATTTTTGTGAATTTTCAGGTAATTAGCTCAAAATTTTACAATTGGCTAAAGGATTTTAAGTTTGATTATTTTAATAATGTTATTAGTGAGTTTAGTGAGCATGAAATAATCGTTTCATGATCAGATTATGACTAACCTTGTTATCTTTCACTTTCAGTAACTGTTCCTGTTGTCATTATAATATACAATATTTTAGTACTTACTTAGATAATATTATATCTATCAGTATCATTCAAATTAATTTATAGAGAGGTTAAATGATTTTAGATGAATTAAAATAATGTAATTTGATAGGCATTGAAAACATCGATTACACCAAGTGCCCCGATGATGATTTCATGCGACGTTGGATTAAAGTTTATTTAACCAAATTACAAACGAGTGACCCAGATGACCAAGCAGTTGAAACTTATCTCAAATGGGTCAAGTTGTGTCAACCGCTTTCCCATTTTACTTGGGTACTTTGGGCTGCTGTCCAAATCGTTTACTCCGACATTGACTTTGACTATGAAGGGTAAAATATCATTATTGTATTTTGCCATTTTTGATCTTAATCAATAAGTCCTTTATTAACGATGATGATCATCTGCAGGTATACACTGCAGAGAAGAGCCGAATATGAAAGAATTATGGAGAAGGCCCGAAAGCTTTAACGGAACATTGAAATCACAATAAAGTTGCAATTTCCAATTTTAAAGAAATCATTTATTTCAATCATATTCATAAGAAATCATTTAAAAAAGTTCTCTATTAATTTAAATAATAAAAATTATAGCTCATTTATTAAAATGATATTAAAAAGGAATTTAATACTCTATGTAGGTGTAGGTATCGGCTTATAGGATATATGATTTAGGATAGGTAGATGTTAAATTCTCTTTGGGGTACTTTATAACATTCGTATAGACATCTCATTAAAAGCTGGTAAGCCGAGAAGGAATTTTAGAATGAGAATAATTAAATGTTTAAATTAAATGAAAGATTTTTAATTGTTCAAAATAATGCATTATAACTATTTATTAACCTTATTAAAATTTAACTCAACATTAAATGATAAACAACACGTCTTGTCGTAATAAAAGGATCATTAATCACGCGTCGCGTTATTTATTAATACAAAAGTTCAATTGGACGTTGTGAATTTGTGAATTTTATAAATGTTTAAGTTGATTTAAGCTTATCAATGTAAAGGCATAAAGTTAAATATAAATATGCCTAAGAGGAATTCCTACTCTATACAATATAAATTGGCTGCAGTTAAACGGGCTGAAAATACTTCCAATGAAAGAGCAGCAAGAGATTTCAGAGTTGATGCAAAGCAAATTCGTGAATGGAAAAAGAGAAAAGAAGTTTTTGGTAATTTGGCCAATGAAAGACACGATTTTAATGTTTTAAAATACTTAATAGCATCCGATTCATATTATATAGTATAATCATTAATTTAACATCATATTATTTTAATAAATTAATAAATATTTAGAGCAACTTGAAATATCAAAAAGAAAACGATTGCCAAAAGGAGAAGGAGAATTTTTGAATGCAGTTACTGATGATACTCTCGGATGGGCTTTGGACAAAAGATCATTGACAGGTTTATTTAACCAATTTAACATTAAAAAGGTCATTAAATAAGTTAACTTCTTTAAGTATTTGGATGTTTCACCTTATGTCATTCTGACTTTTTACTTTAAACGTTATGCTTCAAATACATACCATACTTAATGTATCAATTATGATTGACCAGATGGAGAGTATTCCAATGCCGATGTAATTCCCAAGGACAAGTGTTTAATTTGCTACGTGGACACTCACCATTTTCCGGGAACATTCCACGATGGATTTTCCGATCCGATTACGACCGTCCTTCGACTTTTTAATTTGGAGCAGAATTTCCCTATCATTTCTAAACAATCCACCCCTTCTTTTTGCCAAGGCTGTTTGGGCATGATTGAAGCAATTAAGTCTACATTCGACGAACTTCAAATCCTTTTAGAAAAGACTAAACATTTTAGGAAGAAAGTTGTCGATGAAGTCATTAAAGGATACAATAAAAGTTTGGAAAATGCAAATGACAATCAAGATAGTTTTCATTTCAGAAAGAAACTCGTCGACGGTAACAATCCTAACTTTTTTATATTTGTATTTAATAAACAGTAATTTTATTCTCATTAGTTAATTATCTCTTTCTCTAGAGTTAAATCTCATGTTTGATATTGCCAACAACGATGATGAGCAATTTAATCGACCGAGTATTTTTGATAACGCCACCTTCAATGAAGAATTACCTGAACAAAATGAAGATTCAAATAGTGAGAATGTAAATGATTCAGATCTACCAAATATAACACCCAAAGTTGAACTTCCAGACATTTCCTTTTTACACAACGAGAATTCCGACAATACTGTGTTCGATATGGAGACTTTCGAAGAAATCGAGAGCAAAAGAAAGCTCCAAATCCGAATCGAAAAATTGTCATTGCCCTCAATACCAGAGACATCAAATGAGGAAAATGCTTCTTATTCTCGAACTCGAAGATCAATTGATAAAACATATAAACCTGAATCCGACAAATCCTGCTCAGACACAGATTTAGATTTTGTTCCCTCAACATCCTCAACCGTAAAGAGAAGAGGAAGGAAAAGGAGGCCAGTTGAATTTGACGAATTTGGAAATGTTGTAAAAAGGAAGCGAATCAGAAAACCCACACATCCAGATGTAGTTTATGAAAAATGTCGTGAAGCCTCTTGCCCTGTCAAATTCCGTGTGGAGGAAGGCGACGTCGAAGCTCGGCTTGAAGCCCATTACAAAAAGGTTCATTTGGGTATTAAAGCCGCTTGGGTTTGCCGAATCCCCGGATGCAATCGAAATTTCCATTCAGTTACAACTTTAAAAAGCCACGAGGAACACGGCCACGGAGAAGACAAAAAAAGTTTCCTATGTGAGTCGTGCGGTCAAGGGTTCAAAGAATCTCATAATTTAAAAAGTCATGTGAAAAACTTCCATGCTGAAAAACCCTTTTCATGTAAAACTTGTCCGAAAATCTTCGCTACACAATTCCAATTAGATGCTCATGAGGAACGACACGTGGGACGTTTGCCATATAAATGTTCAATTTGTGAGGAACGGTTTTTAAACAAGAGGGAACTTCAGCACCATTGTGAAACAACTGGTCATCCCATTCCCGTTGTTTTGCCTTTTAGCTTCCAAAGGAAGAAGGTCGGCCGGGGGTCGGGAAGATTTAGGAAAATGGATTTAAAGGAAATGTATTGTGTCCCATGTGATAAATATTTTGCTTCGAGGAATTCCTTCAAACATCATGAAAAGGTTCATTTGGGAAATTTTGACTACAAATGTGATCAATGCGATTATAAGACAACAAGGCAGAAGAGTTTGGAGCTTCATCAAGTGGTGCATTCAGATGAACGAAAATTCTCATGTGAAGTTTGTGAGAAAGCGTTTAAAAGAAAACAAGTCTTAATTGAACACATGAGGTAATATTAATGAGTAAATTCAAAATGAACTAAAACAAACTAAAAAAGATAAAAATATTTTTTAAAATATAAATTATGGAATAATTGACATTTCATTAAATTTATTTCTAATGTTAATTTAGGAAACATACAGGAGAACGTCCTTATAAATGTGCAATATGTGAGAAGCAATTCACTGGTGCGAAGAATCTGAGAGTGCACATGAGAAGTTGTGATAAAACAATCAATCTCCGATTTGAATGCATTGTTTGTGGTATGAAATTCACTTGTCGGAGCACAATGGCTAAGCACATTAAAACCAAGCATGAGAATTTGGGTGAAGAAGAAGTTCAGAGAATCCTCGTTGCGACAAGAAAGGACAGATGGGATAATCTCGCAAATCCAAATACAAATCAGTTCAAAGACTTGCTAAAAGAAATGACGAACCCTCAAGATTTATCCACAAGTTCCATATCCCTAGGATCGGAAACGATGAACAATGAAGAGGCTGAAGCTGAAGGTCAAAGTGAAACTATGAATTTTATTTTACAGAGTCAATAGACGGTTTTACACTTCTCTCCTGATTCTCCCTAAACTGTTATGGTATAGGTGCTGTATTAGTATTTCACTTTGTTTTAAATATAAAAAACGTCTATAAACATTTTCTTGTAAATATCGTTTATTTGATTAATTATTTTAGTATAATTTAAATAGTTACAATTAGATTCCGATAGGTAGATATGTATATTTTATATGATTCAATTATCAATAATGTAATGGTAATGAATAATGAACGAGAGATGTTACTTGAATAAATTCATGAACCTTATTGGAAAATCGCTTTTACATACGAGTACTATCTACAATACTTTTATGTATATTATTAATTATCTTATATGTTATGTTATATATTTTCTCTTTGTGACAAATACAAATACATACACAAATGCACACATACATATTACTCCACACATTTCATAGCAATTTATTAAAATTAAATTAGCAATTGCAGTTGCTATTAAAGTTTGTATGCCGTTTAGACTTGAATAGAAATGATCTGGTTGGGTCCCGCGAATTCATCAATAGTTTGAATCATTGATACACACGAGGACGATAGCCGACGACGACACATACCGACACTAGGATAAGACAGTCGTATAAATCGTCATTCTCGTGTCTGAATTTGATAACTCATTCAGGGTTCATCATCAACTCACTTATTTCGTCTCAATCAATTCAATTGTTTAATTTGTCGTTAGTAAAGAAGGATGATGGAAAAGTCAGAAGAAGATGGAAATCGAAGTGAATCCAATTCTACAAAAAATTTGATCTCGCTCAAAATGCACCCGAGAAATATTTATAATGGGAAATTGGATTTCGTTCAACTGGGAGAACAGTTTCCGCTTTTCAAAAAACTGCTAAGATTTGTAAGTTTTAATTTTTCAATATGCAAAATAACATCAGCTTTGCTATATCCGTTATCCCTTTTGAATGATTTCGATATAAAAAATATTTTTATAAAATACTTCTATATGTAATTTTCCTATAGAATAATCAAGGAAAAGCTCATGTCAATTTTAAAGATCATGAAGTGCTTCGAGTTCTATGTGAAATATTACTCGAAAGGGATTTCCAGCTGAAAGTTGATATTCCTCAAAACTACCTTGTACCAAGACTTCCTGTTCGACTCAATTACATTCTTTGGATTGAAGATTTATTACAAGTCTCATCAGAAGATAATGCCAACATTTGTGGAATTGATATCGGTAATGATTATTGAATTATCAAATCATCAATTGGCAATGACACAGTCAGTTTAATAAACATTTATAATAATGTGATTTCGTTTTTACATAGGATGTGGTCCTGTTGCGATTTACTGTTTACTCGCACATAAGAAGAATAATTGGGAAATGAAGGGGACCGACATTAATTTTGAGTCAATTCAAAATGCAAAAAAGATTGTTGACGAGAACAAATTGGAAGATAATATTGAAGGTATTACAATTTACTATTTATTTCATATTTATGTATTAAAAATATTTACAAATGAAAAGTTTAAATAATAATTGTTAAAATTAATTTGTCAATTAGTGATATTCGTGGACGGTACTGAAGTGTTTGACACTCAAAGATTGTTCAAAGGCGATTCGACTTTTTCTTTCACAATGTGCAATCCTCCGTTTTTCTCTTCCAAAGAAGAGGCCAAAGGAACAAAAAGAAGGAGAAATGCAAAAAGGGCACGACCACCTCCGCAAGGAGATCCAACTGGAGTCGAAGCAGAACTTATTGTTGAAGGTGGAGAATTGACTTTTATTGAAAAGCAAATTGAAGAGTCTAAAAAATTAAAAACATCTGTCTGGTAATATTTGTTTTAATAAACATAAATATCAAAAAAATCAACATTGTATGAGTTTGAGTAAATTAAAAATATTATACAACAAAAATCAAAATCAATGATGAGTTTTTTTTAATTGGGCTTGTTTCTTTTAAAGGTTCTTTACAACAATGATTGGAGTCAAAGCTCATATGAAGCCATTAGTAAATAAGCTTAAAGCAGAGAATATTAAGTATACAACTACAGAATTTTGTCAGGGACGAACGATGAGATGGGGTCTGGCTTGGACATTTACACGAGATTTTCCCAATAAATGAAAACAATTCCACCTTGGACATTTCCATCTCTAACAATGGGATCAAATTCGATCGTTGATATTATAAATATTAGTACAATGTTTGTATTTTACACACAATTGTTTCATTTTATTACATTATTAATTTAAAATATAGTAAAATTTATCGCCATATATTTATTTTATTACACATCGTTGGAATCATTCAAACACTCATGATTTTCCCAAGTTAAATATTTATATTTTAACTATTTAACTATTTGATTTATAAAATAAAGTTGCAGCATATAAGTTTATTATCTAAAAGTAAGATTATTTATTTATGAATGAGGTTATTTGGTGAAATACCTTTTACGCAAGGTTAGTTATTGCGAAAAATGTCTTTACCTGTATATTTGACTAAATTCCTTATAAAAGAAAAAGATTTTCTGGTTTTGTTTTGACTTTTACTTTTATTGACAAAAATTCTTAAATTGCTCATTATTCTAATTGAGTTTCTGAATTTCAATCGAACTTGGGCCGATAAAAGATTGACCGTAGTAATTTGTTCGTAAAAACCAAACGAGTAATTCATATTTTCTCTTTGTGACAATTGTGAGTGGTTGTGAATCTTACTTTTTATCTTTTTTAATTTATTAATAACATTAAAATGAGCGAGCTGACAATGAGTGACGAAATAAAACCTAATCCGAACATGATCAAGCAAAAAAGGACAATGTTGAGTTTGAAAGATAAGGCTGGGATCTATGCGGATTTGGATGCGAATGTTAGTCGAAAGGTCATTTACGCCAAGTATAATATTGTGAAATCGACACTGACAAGGCTTATTAAAAAAAGACCACTTATCGAACAATCATTCACTGAAATGTCTGAGGTATTAAATATTAAACTCACATTAAAGCTAGTTAAAATTATAACCAACCAAACCCAGGGTGTAGTATTTCCTCTTTTTAATTGCTAGTTAAAATTCATTACCTCTTATTTTCATTTTCATTCTTTAACAAATTGCTTTTAAAAAAATTCATTTGTTTTAGAATATGAAGAGGGTGAGAAAATCAAAATATCCCGAATTAGATGATCTCCTTTTCCAATGGTACATCAATCGTCTAAATGAAACTCTTCCCATCAATTTGAGAATCCTTGCTGATCAAGCAAACTATTTTGTTGAACAATTAAATCTGAAGGAAAGTATTGGGATCGTCACAACAAGCTCGAATTGGATATTCAGATTCAGAAAAAGACATGCTATAACTTTCCTAACTGAAGAGGCTTACGAAGGTCCAAATGTTGATTTACCTCATGGACAAAATCCACAAGAAAATTTTTCAATCCAAGAACAAGACCAAATAGAAAATTATGTAACAGAATTTACAAATGATCCCAACTCATTTAACAACGTACCTCCAGAGGAAAGCTCTTCATTAGAAAGTAATAAATAAAAATACTTTTAAATAAAAATCGATCGTTTTGGGGTTATAATCAAAAATATTTTATACCTGTATTAATTATTTTAAAATGAATTACAGGGATGTTAAATTGTTTTATCTGCTTTGATAAAATTCCATTTTCGGATGAATTGACAAAGCAAACAGTTTCCTCTCAAGCAGTCACCACTTTAGTTAATTTATTCGAAGAGATAAAAGGAAAAAGCTCCATGCAGAAACGAGCAACATATAAAGCCATGCTTTGCTACGTCTGTCTTGGCAAGGCTCAAGTTGTTGAGCAGTTGTTGAAAAATATTGAAGAAATCAAAGAAAAGTTGTATCATTTCCATACTGAAATCAAAGGAAGGGTCCTTCAAAGTTTCCATCAAACCGAGGATTTGACGACTGAACAACTTCAATTAGCCGATTTAGGAAATACGAGAAAGTATTTTGTTGAAGGTAAAAACTTTAATTACTCATTTTATCTTTACCAATTTAAGTTTCTATATGCTAATAATCTTATCTTTAATTATATAATTATTATCAACAATGTATTTTTTATAGAATTAAAGCTTTTGCCACAAAATGACTCGCCATTAAAATCTCAAAAGTCAAAGAAAGCAACTCCAAATTTACACATGAGATATATGAGACCCGTACCAAAGATGAAAGATGATTTTATCAATGAAGATGAATCAAATGAGAATTTCGTCCAAGTCAAAACAGAACCCGATGAAGAATATTATGAAGAGGAAGATTATGACGAGAATTACATTCAATCAGCAACTATCTACGACGACGATTATTGTCCTGAAATTGATTCCTCTGATACAATCTCAGAATCAGAATTCCAAGAAGAAATCAATTACAATTTCAATGGTCTTAATTTCACCACCACCACAAAAATCTTTTCAAGTTTAATGAACAAATCAGCCAAACTGGAACTTGTCCGACTCGAAGACATGGAAGAATTCAAAGACTACATTTTATCAGACGAATACACTGTCACACTCCCAAATAAATACACAAGAAGAAGGCCAAAATACTGCAGGAAGAAAATCATCATACAAAAGAATAAAAACCAGAATTCGGTTCAACCAGGAGATTTGCCCCTCAAGGAACGCATTGAGCTTTTAAAATCCAAATACCCGCCATCGGCCCAAGCCGGTGAAATCCAATATTGTGATTTTCCCAAATGCACTTACAGGTCAAGAAGTAAAGTGTACATAGAAGGTCATTACAAAATCGTTCATTTAGGAATTCCAAAACCCTTCGTTTGTGATTATCCTGATTGTAAAAGTGAATTCCGCCAATTTCATCATTTGGAAGAACATAAGATTTCCCACACTGGGGAAAATCCATATTTGTGCGATGTATGTGCAGCTCCTTTCAATAATTATTACACTATGAGAAAACACGCGAGTGAAAAGCATATCCAGAAACCCTGCCAATGTGCCATTTGTCCAAAGTCTTTTAAAACGGAATTTGAACTGCGGGCTCATGAGAGGAAACACAATGGGATGAAACCTTATTTATGTATTGTGGTAAACTGTGGATGTGATTTTGATAATGTCAACTTTTTGGAGTATCATCATAAGGAAGCTCATCCGGAGATTCCTTTCATTCTCCCAGATTCAACTCCAGTACAAGGAGAAAGGAAAAGGATTTTGAGATATGCAACAATTCCACCTTTGAGAAAGAGAAAAGATTACAAAAGAACAAGTCAAACTAATAAGGTCAAAATTAAAAAGAGGAAAGAATCGTTGCTGGATTGTAAATGCGAATTTTGTGGACATATCTTGTCATCTGTTAAAGCACTCAGGTTCGTCTATTACAATTTAATTGCCTATTTAATTTTTTATATAATATTTTTCAAAGTTTATTAATTTGATAAATTATTTTTTAGAAATCATGTAAAAGCTCATAAAGGAGAATTAGATTTCGCATGCGAAGTATGCCCATTTAGAACAGCCACGGTGAGTTTTCTTATTTTAATTTATGTCAAACATGAAATTGAATCATATAAAATTAATAAAATGACATTATTTAATAGATTAAGATAAGAGTAAGTCGTCAAATTAAATTAATTTAATTGGCTTGATTATTTATTAAAGATAACCCGACTAAGAGAGCACATGATTTCTCACAACGAACGAACTTGGAAATGCGAGATTTGCGACAAAAGCTACAAAAGGAGCGTTGGGCTTATCGAACATAAACGAATTCATACTGGAGAAAGACCTTACATTTGTCCTAAATGTGGAAAATCCTTCACAACCCATAAAAACCTTCGTTCGCATCTTGGAAGCTGCGACAAGGAAAAATATTGCAATTATGCGTGTCCTTTGTGCTCTTCAAAATTCCCCACAAGATCCGTTTTCACCCTTCATCTTAAAAAACATCGCGAGTGTACTGCAGAGGAAATTGAAAAACTAATTGTGGAAACGAGACGGACCAACAGATACGCTACGAATGAACAACTCCAAGTGGAACCAGCAACTTTGGCAATTCCAATTGCAAAAAGACCTAATTGGTTCCAACTGACTGAAATGGACCATTCTACCAGTTTTCCTGATGTTGGCGCTTCAGCTTCAGATTCCAAAGTGTAATAAAGTAATAATGGTGGAGTTATTCGATTTGGTGCTAATTTTTACTATTTACTTCTGATAATTTTGATATCTCTTCGTTTTAGCATGTTATAATTGTTATATATTAGTATTGTATTGTGAGGTTAAACTTAAGACTTATTGTTAAATAGTTTTGATTGAAGTAATGGTGCAAATAAAAATAAATTGAAAGTGTAAATTAAATTATAAATTACTTGTTTATTGACTAATAACAAAAGCTTTAATCATTTTTTCTTTTTTCTTGTATTCGTGATCCTCGGGGGAGGTTTTGCCATTGATTCAAATCCTTCTTTTGAGTCTTCCTGATTTACAAATACAAATTACAAATTAATAATTTTGTAATTGAAAATGTTATTGAAAATTGCATTGATAAATTATTTTTTATTAACTTGGCCTTCTTCGCTCCATTCAGATTTAAGTTCTTCGAGCATTTTAGGCGTAATGAGTCCTTGTGATAAAAGTCTTTCGGTCAATCGCCCTTTCCCGATAAAATTTCCAGTCTTTTTTGAAATTATTGAAGCTTTGTTGTTCACCGATTCCTCATCGGATTCAATTTTAAATGCCGAATTACTAATTCCTAAATAGTAATAATAATAATATACAAAATTGCCTAAAAGATTTAAATTTTGACGGTATGGGATAAGCTATAGGACGTGGGCTACATACAATAAAACGTATCTTGTTCTTTTCATAAAAAGACAAAAGCATTGTTGCAAGATTTCCCCTTCGAATCAATTTAATTCATACCTATTGAACCCTTTGTTCTCAATTGATGTGTATTTGTATAGGTTTATGCCAAATATTGGTAAAAATTGAATTCGGGTTAAAATTGAAGTAACACGGCAAATCGACTATTTCTTCAAATCATACTTTTTATATACAGAATTTAATGCTCTTTAAAATGGCTATAGTGAATTTGATGGCCGTGTACGAAATTTTTTATTTCTTAACATATTTAACTAATTATTTGTTTTTCCATAATTTTAATAAGTGAATATTTTTTTAACTATGCATTTTAGAAGAAAATGTTGAAGAACTTTTTTGAAGGGCTAACTATGATGAACAACTTTTATATTATCTATTATTTAAAAATATTTTTTGTTTAAAAGTTAAATGTATTTAAAAGTCTGCTATTAAATACATAATACAAATCTTGCAACACTGTGATAGCCCACGTCCTATAGCTTATTCCATACAGCCCTTTAACTTTTGATTAATTTATTGACTGACCTCTAAGAAAACTTTGCTTTTTCCTCGAAGTAGTGAAATTATCTTCATCGGTTGAGTCCCCATTTTGTTGAACCATTTCTGAATTTTTGAGGAGACGGGTGATGTTGAATACACCAAGTTGGATAATTGAATCCAATTCCTTCTGTGTGTCTCGAACAAGTACAGAGTCATGGAATAAATCTTGGAAACGGTAACTTGAAAGAATAAAATTATTTATTAATAATTATCTTATAAATTATGCTGCTATTATTATAAATTGGTATTAAGCTTACCTTAACCAGAGATATAAATCTAATACATCAAAAATAGATTCCAGATGAACCAGGTCAAGAATTGTATTCGGAGGGTTAAACGGCCATCCAACATGGCGACAAAGCCAATCAAATGAAATCGGTTCGTTCTTACTGTACTGTCTTGCAAACTGCACAAATTAAATTATTTAAATTATTCAATTCCTTTATGTTTAGTTTAAGTAGTTTACAATATGAGAGGAGGAATACAATTTTTAAAGTGACCTTTAGGAACATTGTACAAACAAAAGGCATCTTTCTATTAATTGGAGAGCAGCAGAAGACATAACGAGCCCGAAGTGGCAAAGGAACATGTTGGATCATATCAGCCAGAAACTTGAAATCATCAATGTTGCACATAAAGTAGAGGGAATCATCCACAGTGCACAAACTCACAAAAATGTCCTTAAATCCAAATCATTTAAAAAATTAAATTTTTATTAAAACACATATGTTAGTTCCATTTAAACCATTTTTGTATATTATCATTTAATATGAGAATTGTTTTTTTATACCATGAGATTGCTCAATGTGGCATTTGGAAGATGATAGGCGTACATTTCAATTTGATCCGCTGTTGGGTGAAGTCCTGCTTGAATGAGTTCTTCAGGTTGATCGGCCATCAAAGCTTGAAGAGTTTCCAAATCATCTTCTTTGAATGTTGTTACTAAACCCTTTTTAAGAAATTAAATGTCAAATTTTATTATTTTAATTTTTACAATTTAATTAATTCCAATTAATTCTTATATTTAGTAGTGTGATATTACTATTAATTAAATTACTTACTTTTGAAAACTGTGTCCCGTATCTTCCGGCTCTTCCTCCAATTTGTAGTGCTTGAGAAGTGGAAATTGTATCCATCTCCCTCTCTCCTTTCTCATTAATGGTAGGTTTAATCAACGAGTAAAAAATGACTCGTCTTATACTCCTATTAAAGTTAATAAAAAATTTTAAATTAATATTTCAACTTTAAAATTAAAAATATATTTTGGATTTTAATGGGATTGTGTTACATATTAAGAATTAAAATGACTTACAAATTAAGACCCATTCCAATAGCATCAGTGGCAACTAGAATTTTACACGGATTGTCAGGATCATTGAATTTTTGAGCTTGGGCAACTTTCGTGCCCGGAGGAAGACCGCCGTAAATTACAGCAACTTCTTTCCCATCCTTTTCAATCTAATAGATTGGATTTAATTTAATTAAAACAATAACGCCAAATGCTATTTAATTAAATTACTAAATTAAGAAAAATTAATTATTAACAAGTTCACAGTATTAGTGTCTTGAAACATTTTGGAACATACAAATGGCCAGGTTAAATTTACCTGTCTTGATACTGAATAAATATCGTTCTTGCTAAAGCAAACAATGCAATCTCCAGGTTGAACTTTCTTTAAACTTCCTAAAGCTTTATTTTCAATATTTAAATCTGTAAGGCGCTTGTACTTATAAACCTGTTAAAATAATTAACATTTAATGTAATATCAAAAACATAATATAAGATTTAAAAAGTCTTGAGTTTATATATCTAAAATATAATATTTTTTTAATAAAATAAAGAATCAAACTTCTAATTCTTCCCCCGTTGTAATTAAAAGACTTCGAATAAGCTCAATTGACGCTGCTTCCCCACAAAGGTGAATTTCATCTGCCATTATACCAAGTAAAGCTCGCGTCCAAGCCCAACCTCTTTGAGCATCTTTGATCATCTGAATCTCGTCAATTACAGCAACTTCATCTATTAATAATAAAAATACTCCCAACTTAACTCAAATATCTTTTGTCATATGAAAGAATCATTTCCTTACAAGGAGTTGTAACTGATGTCATTTCCACGGTGCAGGCGACATGACTTGCTGGAGATTGTTGGTCGGGATTTCCGAACCTTCTTTCTTCTCCAGTTACGAGATCACAAATTGTCCCCTTTAAAAACAATGAACAAACATGAAATATTAACGAATCCATAATACTTTTTTACCATAATTATAAAATGAGTAGAAAATGGTAATGGCAGTGAATGATAAAATTGAATATAAAGTTAATAATGAGTTTTTAAACTTTTTATACTTTTTGGTTAGCCTTTTGAAAAACTTCGTTAGCTAATAGTTTTAGCGGCCCACAATAAACCCCAGACTTGGCGTCAAGAAATCGTTCCAAAGCTTGATACGTTTTTCCACTATTTGTAGGACCAGCGTGGAAAATAACTTTTCGTAGCAAACCTCGAGCTTCAGGATACCTTTAAAATTATGAATTAAGTTATGCCCAAAAAAGTAAATTAAATATAAATAAGTAAAGTATATAAATAGTAAATACTGATACCAATTAGCAGGAGATCGGAGATCAGAAATCTTCTTAAGATCGTCCATGCATTCAAGATGTGGGAAAGTTTGTTTCGCATGTCGCATAAAGTACGGGAACAAATCGTCAATGTGAGCCATCCCCTTTGCCGCAATGATGTCATTTAAAACTATGTGGAGATCAGTCGGAACACTTTCGTTTTCGACACAAAATCGTCGGAAACTAATGAATGCTTGATGAAACAGATAATCTAAAAATCAAAGAAAAATTTACTACTGATAAGTAGTAATGATAATAAAATTGTAATTTTTACATCAATCTTTTCATAATTTATAATTTAGAAATGACAATTCACAGAAGATTTTGAATTTCACTTACTGTCAAGACCATTTTCTAACGAAAGTAATTTGATTTCACTCCGAATGAAGAATTTGTTGAGAACTTTGAGAACTTCTTGTTTCACGAGCTTCCCACTCAACTCCACTCCGACATTCAACTCATCTGTAGTTGGTTTGACGGGGACAGGAACGAAAAGATGAGATTGGGAAGCTGAGAACGGCGGGGTCGAAGGGCCATTCTCGTGTCTTTTGTATCTCTTCTGAACAACAATTCCATTTTGGTCTTTCTTCAACAAAATCGGAGATGAATTGGGATTGATGTGATTTCTTGAAGTTGAGCTCGACCTATAGTTCCATTCGCCGATCTCTACATTTAGTAATGTCCTTTCCAAATAACTATACTTTAACTTACTACTTCGAATTAAAAAAGTCCTTCCAATTAGGGACATTGAAACAGAAAAATCACAATTATTCTATCAGCTCACTTTAAACAAGTTACGCCGGTTCAAATCTCTAAATTATAATGATGATGCAATGAAATTTTGCCAATTAAATTAACTAGGATTTTGTGTGAATGTATAAGTAGTTTCTACTTAAAGTTAATGACCCATATTAGTAATTGTCATAAAATAAATAATTGTTAATTAAGAATTTAACTGACTTAACTTAATCCCACTCTCAATTTTGATTATAGTTTTATATAGCAAGAAAGTTCTGTAATAAGAAAAGAAGTGTGGAGTTCTTGAAAATAGCGCGATCTTTCCCAATGGATAGAACATAGAACTTTGTAAACTTTGAGCAAAAGTGCAAAACCATTTCGCTTCCACAGTCAGTCAGTTGCTCCAAACCTGTGAGGATTCTCCGCATTTTCTCCCATTCTAACGGAGTGCATTTAAAAATTGAAGTTGTAGAATTTAAATATTAATTAAGATTTTTAATTATTTAATATAAAATAGGAGTCTTTAAAATATTTTAAATGAATAATCTTCAGAGTTATTTAAAAGTTTTACAGTGAGATGAATTTTGATGATGCATCAAAAAGCATTTAACATTTAATCCAAACTTTAACCCAAACCGCTTTTTTACAATTTAATGAACTATATCCATAATATATTTATTAAAAGCGTCAGGCTTGTTAAATGTATAAATGATACACTATTTTACCACTATAAATTAAACTCTTCATGTGCGAGTAAATTCAATCTTTCAAAATGAATGGGAGAAACAAATTTGAAATTACTCCTGAGGAATGGCGTCCATACAAGTTATGAGTATTTAATCCAAATTTCCACATTTTTCTGACAATATATTTAATTGGAGAATGAGTTTTTCTAACTTTGTTATTTTGTTTCAGCACGTTGCATCAAGAGATTTCTCTCACTGGGATCAACATACAGAGGAAAACAATCATGGTACAATTAAATTTTTTCAGCTACAATAGTGTTTTATGCTTTATTATATCTTTTAAGAGAATGTGTATTGGATAACCTATTTAGGTGTTTTCGATTTATATCAGATTATTTAACAAATGTATTTATTTCAGGGCCTTGTGGAAATGACATTTATACCGAAATCGAGCAGCTTGAGAAACATCAAAGTCAATGTGAAGCAATGCAAAGTTTATCGAATTTTAATACAAGAAACTTTTGAAGCCAGTTTCGAATATTATGATCTCACCCAAGAAATCACAATTAGGGAAGCTCCGAACAACAATTATAGCATTGATCAATTTTCTCTTAATCATCGAAATGCTGTTTTGGAATGCGATACGGATGCTGGTGGAGGTAGATTCACAAATCCCAAATATCCGAATAAAATTTAACCGCCAATTGAATCTCGTTTAACTTTTATATTTGTCTTTTAGCCGAAGTAATTATAAGATTGCCAGTTGAAGCTTCCCATCTTATCGCTGAGGGTCGACCACTAAAAGTGAAAATTGAGTTTTCCTTGGAGAATCCTTCAGCAGGAATTCATTTTTACTCTCCAGAAGATCCAAATAGTGCTGAGGTATTATCATCGTTCAACTGAATGAGAAATATTTATTAAAGTCCATTCACAAAATCTTTACCCGTGAGTTTAAATGAGCCGCTAAAATATCATTGAAAATACATATGTGGGGCCCAGGAAACGCTTGTACAAGTTACCATGTAAGCTCGATCATTAGCATTTTTAATAATATTTTAGCGGCTCATTTAAACTCATGGGTAAAGATTTTGTGAATCGACTTTAATTAATATTTCTCATAATACCTCATCGTTCATCGTTCATTCCTTTAATATGAGATTTTTTACCAGAAAGGGCATATGTTTACAACGAGAAATGAAAACAGTTCGCGGCTTTGGTTCCCATGTATTGACAGCTACTCGGAAGTTTGCACTTGGAAATTGGAGTTTACTGTGGATGAATCTTTGACTGCCATTTCTGTAGGAGATTTGCTCCAAGTCATCCAATCTCCTTTGGCGGATCGGCAAAAAACATTTCATTATTATCTCGCTACTCCAACTGCCGCTCCGAATATTGGTTTAGCTGTTGGACCTTTTGAAATCTATGTGGATCCCAATATGCACGAAGTAACTCATTTTTGTCTCCCTGGTCTGATGCATTTACTACGATGGACATCGAGATTTCTTCACGAGGTTAAAGATCTTAAATATTAATATAGTTAAAAAGATACTACATTTTACATTTATCCAATAATTCAATGATAATATATTAAGTGCAGATTTAAGAAATTTTAAATAAATGGTGAAATTATGGTAAAGTGATGCAGTTAAGAAATGAATTTTACAAATGAATTTTTAGATTTTCGAATTTTACGAAGAATCGCTCGGGACGAGATTTCCATATTCATGTTTTAAGAATGTTTATGTGAATGAAGCTTATGCTGAAATGACTTCTTACGCGTCGTTGTGTATTTTAAAGTAAAAATTAATTATTTTAATGTTTACTACGAATAAGTATTCGTAGTTTCTTGAGGGTTTTGTACTGTTTAATCTTATAAATTAATATGTTTTTATATATTAATTACAAATTAAATTTAACGTGTACAATTGTAAATATAATTTATATTGTAGTACCAATTTACTTCACACTTCTGCAATTGTTGATCAAACTTACATAACAAGGAGGTTTTCTGCTCTTTCTTTGGCTGAACAATTTTATTCTTGTTATATCTCAAATCAACATTCGTCGGACGCTTGGCTTTCTAAAGGAATTTCCTACTATATGACTGGACTTTATCTTAAAAAGTTTTTTGGAAACAACGAGTACAGACATTGGATCCACTCGGTAATTAAATGATCTCAATTAATTTTAAAGTGTAATAAACAATAATAACAATTGTTCCTCTAATTCAACTTTTTAAATTACATTTAGGAACTACAAGAAGTTATTAAATATGAACAACATTACGGAGGAATTATTTTAGACCCAAGTCTTTTACATCAACCTCAAACTTCAGTTCAAACTGGCAGTAATAGCAATAGCAATTCTCATATCCGTCCTACAAAACAAGTAAATAATTTATATTGTTTATTTTATTGAATTTTGTATAGAGATAAGTTTTTTTCGATCTAGCAATCGAGCAACCCAACGGCTGGCGGCGAAGGAGGATTTTACTTTTCGCTACAAAATCCCCATACAATGTCTCCAGCATATTTGGAAATGTATGCGAAGAAAGCGCATTTGGTCATTAGAATGCTCGAGCATAGAATTGGAAATCAACTTCTTTTACAAGTATAAACCAAAAGATATTTATTCATAAAACCATATTACAAAATGTTAGTAATACCTTATGATAAACATAATATTAAATAATTATTGTCCATTTATAGGTTCTCAATAAGCAATTGTCTCTTGCGACAATTTACATTGGGCAGACTCAACAGTCTGGTATGGGTTTGCTTCCAGTTGGACAATTAGGAAATCAAGGGAATCAAACAGGGGCATCGGGTAATTATTACATTTGACATTTTATCAACTAAATTCAATTTATTATATACATTTTCCTTCTACAGTATAACTCTTAACATTCTCGATTTAACTCTTATTGTGATTTTAAGGTCCTGGTAATAATCCGTCAAATCCGATGCTCATCAGTACAGCGTCGTTTACAAGAGCGATTTTCACTGTAACTGGGAAAGACATGACGGTATTTATGGATCAGTGGGTTCGTCAAGGAGGACACGTTCGATTTCATATGTCTTTCATATTTAATCGAAAAAGGTAATTTTATTTGTTAAATTATAATAGTTAGAATGAAGCTTTTTATCTAACAAATATTTAGAGTTTTAATTCAATACTTAAATTAGAATTTTAAAGCTTTTTTTTTAAAAAAAAAGGAATACGGTCGAGCTTGAATTAAAGCAAGAATGTCTTCAGCAACTTGGAGTTAAAAGATATGTTGGACCTTTAACTGTTTCCCTACAAGAATTGGACGGAACCTTCAAACACGTTTTGCAAATTGAAGGGACCCATGCTAAAGCCGATATTGTGTGTCACTCGAAGAGTCGAAGGCAGAAAAAGAAGAAAATTCCACTTTGCACAGGAGAGGAAGTCGACATGGACCTCAGCACTATGGAGTAAAATAATCATTAAAATAAAAAAATAGTCGTATGAAATATTACGTTAGTTAAGAATCGTGTAGAATCGGATAAATTATATTTTTAATATTTTCATTTGAAGTTTTATTAGTTTTAATTAAAATTTTAGTACGGACTCACCAGTTTTGTGGATACGACTTGACCCAGAAATGACATTGATAAGAGCTGTTGATACCCGTCAGCCTGATTTCCAGTGGCAATATCAACTTCGACACGAACGCGACGTTACAGCACAGATTGAAGCTATTTGGGCTTTGGAAGCGTAATAATTAGACAAATTAAGATTTATGAATCTATCAAAAGAGAATTAATTTTTTAATTTAATTTATATTAAAGTTATCCAACGGCTCAAACTCGTCTAGCTCTTACCGATTTGATAGAGAGCGAACAAGCGTTTTACAAAGTTAGATGCGAGGCTTGCTTCTGTCTATCAAAGGTAGAGTAATTGTAAGATTGAGTTTAAGAAGCGCTAATAATTAATAATGTTTTATTTTTACTAGGTTGCCAATTCAATGGTATCAAATTGGTCCGGTCCACCCGCAATGCTCAATATCTTTAGAAAACTTTTTGGTTCTTTCTCCTGTCCACATATTGTGAAATACAATGACTTTTCTAACCTACAACACTATTTCCTTCAAAAGGTTTGAATTTAAAAAATGTGGCTATTTGAATAGAAATTAATGTAATTATTACAATGATTCCAATAATGATTCTAATAACTTAATAAACAAAGTTTTAAATGTGAAATTCCCGAATTTTTAATTTCAGACTATACCAGTTGCAATGGCCAATTTACGAAATATTCATGGAATTTGTCCAGCCGAAGTTCAAAAGTTTCTTATTGACCTTTTTAAGTACAATGATAATAGCCGGAATCGATTGTCTGATAATTACTACAAAGCTGCACTTGTTAAGGCTTTAGGCAATACAATCACTCCTGTAGTTTCAATTATCCATCCAGGGTAAATTCTAATAAATTCATGCCGATATCTGGTATTAATATATTTTATTTAATATTTACTAATAACTATTGTTTTGTTATATAGAAACGATATCACACATGATTCAATGTCTGGTGATACGAGAGCGATAATGGAAGAAGTGACGAGATGCCTCAATTTGGAAAAGATGCTTCAATCATACAAATATACTGTGACCGTTGAATGTCTCAGGGCTTTGAGGAAACTTCAAAAGTTTGGCCATTTGCCCAATAATGTTGAATTGTTCCGAACTTATGCTGTTTATGGACAATTTTATGGTATGATTTATTTTTATGAATTTCTATTATTTGACATTTAAATATTACAAAATTTTACTGAATCGCTGATATTGAATTGAGTATTAAAATTGAAATTATTTATTAGATGTTCGGGTTGCCGCTTTGGAAGCGATAGTTGATTATACGAAATCTGATGGAAATTGTCGGGACTCTGAGTATCTTTTGGATATTGTTGAAACGGATCCAGTTCCAACACTTCGGTATGACCTCGTGAAGATAATCATTCAAGCATATTCAGAGAAAACGGTATGTATCTTTACTTTTAATAAGAAAATTCTTAATATTTTAGATAATATTTTATTTATTTAAGAACATTGTTTTGATAATTTAATATAGAACGATAGAAGAAAGTTTCGATCACCGTTTCACTCCAAAGACGTTGCCATCAGGATTTGGAATAAGTTCAAGTATGATTTTAAACTTTATTAACAATAATTATCTAATTATCTTGAACTTTAATTTTTATTATTTAAAAAATCTCGCCATTGCAGTTATGATTTGAGTGTTGACGCCCGTCTTCGATGTGCTCTTGTGGATTTGTACGTAACACTATTTTCCACAAGAAAACCAATCTGCATGTTGGACGAAGAACAACAACAGCTTTACGCCGATTTGCATTCTAAAGATGAAGTCAGCAGCAGGCGGAAATCTCCTCTGACGACTCGAGAAGGGATTGAAGAATTCAAAAGGGTAAATATAACAATTATTTTAATATAAAGATTAAAGATTTAATATTGTTAAATTAATAACATATAATATGTTATTATAATTTAGGATGGTGATGGGATTGCTGAGGAAGTAGAAGTTGAAACCCCAAAGATGATTCCAGCCAAAGTCATTTCATCTAAAAGAGAGTCGATGGGCTCTGACAATTCTGGAGATCTTCCTGAAACTATGGACATGACCCTCCCCACATCCTTCCAACCAGGAATGTTCAAAAAGGAAGAAAACCTTGAGGAAGTGTTACTAGAAGTTGTGCCCCAAGATCCTCCACCCCATTCTTCCCATCATAAAAAACACCGTCATTCACATTCACATAGGAAGGACAAAGATTTAGATCATGATGGACATAGCAAGGTATGAAATATATTTGAAATTAATAAATTTATTATTAAACAATATTTTATTATGTAGCAAATGTTAAATCGGTAGTTATAAAATTAATTTACTTTTGAATTAACATAATGTTATTACTTACTTAATTTTAAATTGAAATTAAATAAATTTTGAATATAGGATAAAAAGAAGAAGAAGGAAAAGAAGAAGAAGCACAAACATAAGCATCATAAGCACAAACACAGTCATGATCATAAAAGTAAACCAGTTCGGAAAGAGGGGACATTGAGCTCTGCAAGTTCAACGGAATCTCTTTCTCATCACATGTAAAGTCGATGTGTAAATTTTTATTTAAGTATTTTAATATTTGTTTATACATATTTATTGTTCCTTAATGGAATGTGTAATAAAAGAGGGTTATAATTGTAATATCTGTAATTTCGACCATCTAATTATGTATGTAGATGTATAAAATTCATTTAAATAAAACTATTTGATTTTTTAATAAGATGTAAATTGCATATTCTTTGCATGACCATGAATTTAAAATATGATCATTAAATGATCTCATTTTCAGTC
This sequence comes from Neelides folsomi, assembly GCA_034687125.1. Taxonomy (NCBI): domain Eukaryota; kingdom Metazoa; phylum Arthropoda; class Collembola; order Neelipleona; family Neelidae; genus Neelides; species Neelides folsomi. The sequence continues at coordinate 167,149 of JAQGBZ010000092.1, forward strand.
CCATGCTTTAGATAAGATATCCGGGCTAATTTTGAAATGTTTTTTATAATGTTTGCATCAACATTGATGCTCAAAATAATTTAACGATTATTCATAATCGTTTGAAGAATACTGTACATTAATTTCAGGTTGAGAAAATGATTTTGCTTCGATTGATAAATCAGACCGTTAGGGTCAAAAATATATGTAAAGAGATAAGAAATTTCATATACCAAGCATACAAAAATATTATGCATCAAAATTATATCATGGTTATTAGTGTAATACGTGGAAAATTTAATCCATTTTCGATTAGACTTAAAACCAAGTTGCGAAAATTAATGGTTAATTAAATAAAGAACATTTCAAAGGAGAGGAAGTGTTCCTCGACTTCCCAACAGGGACGATGGTGTCCCGACGATCTTAGGGCGAGTTGGGCTCTTCGGTCCGATTGGGCGATTACTCTTCGGGGGATTCGGGGAGTGGGGGAGGGGAATCAGGATTTCCAATGGGAGCTCTTGGGGAGCTCGGGGCCGTGGTGGCGAGGGTGTAGAGCGAGTTCGGCCTCTTCGGAGCGGTTGGAGTCGAGAGAGTCGAGGAGGATGTATCGGGTGACGGAGATTGAAGGAGCAGGAGGGGGGTGTAGAGGACGGGAGAGATTGGATCCGATTGGGATCGTGTCGGAAGAGTTGGGGGTTCCTCTATATGTTATGTTCCTCTCGCAACCCGTAAAAGCGAGTTCTTGGCCTCTGTGGGGTTGGGGTTTGAGATCGGCTCGCGAACTGGGATGGTCGATGGGAACTCTTCGGCTTCTTTGAGCCACGGGGACGCTTTTCGGCTTCTCTGAGCCACGGGGTGGGCCATGGCTGAGACAGGGACAATAGCAAGGGCAGGCCTTTGAAGGCTGAGGACCTCGGCCAGATCTACGTCCATTGGACTGGTCACAAGGAGGATGATGGCCCTGACGAGGGTTTGGGTTGCCTCGGTTACGGGGCACATTTCGGTGTCTCTTCGTGGGAACCGGGTAGGGCTTTGTAGAGGGCTCTGGGCGATCATGTGCGCCAAGGGGTTTCTCAACAGCCTTCTCTAAGGCGAGGGAAGCCGACGATGGGATCGAACCCAGAGAAGCGCCCTCTTAACTGGAGCTTGGCCTCGTGGGGCGATAAAAACCTCCATGGTCATGTGGAGGCAGAGGAGGAGGTGGGCGTCCTCAAGGGATCTCTTGGATCTCCGCCAGGTTCACGATTTGAACGAGTACTTCGGGGGAGTCATTCGAAGGAAAGGGAGGAGGTGGTGTCAAAAAGGGCGGTATTCAAATTGGGGGCAAGAAAGGGTTGCACTGAAGAGTTGAATATCTCAAGAACCTCCTCGTGGACATCGTAAGGGAGGTGAGGGATTTGTGGGACATCACTCCATAGCGCAATTTGTCCATGGTCTCCCTCTTGGGGAGGGAGTATCAGCGGCACGGGGGGATGACTGGGCCGTATCCAAGGTAGGCCACGATCTGGGCCAAGGCTTCTGGAGGGAAGGTTCCGTTCTGGTTCGCAAACCATTGGGTATCATTGATACCTAGAGGGTTCACCATCTAAAAATAAATAGAGAATTAGGAAAACTGGTTTTTCAAGGAGAATATCGGTTTGGGGACTTTCTATTTCTTTGGGAGAGACGAAGTGGAAATTCTGATTCCGTATCGTATCCGAGTTGGATGTGATGACGGTGAATTTGTGCGGTTGGAGGCTAAGGGATCATCTTGCAAGTCTTCCGTTTGGGTCTTTTAGGGTCAATAAAGAGAACAATGGTCTGTTACCACTTTGAACTCTTTACACGATAGGGGGCTTTTCTGACAGGTAGGGAATCACCAGTGTCTATTTTATATTCTACAAGGTCTGTCCTAATTCTTCAGGTCTGAAGGCGAAAGCTTTGCGGTATTTGGATAGAAGGGAATAGAGGGTATATTTCTGAGAAACGTCGAGTTCGTCATTCAAACGCATTGTGAGGATATCTTCATCAAGATGAGGAATAGTGCCAGGACCGTTCAACGCATTAGCTTCATCCGGCAGCTGCCCGAGGATGTCGTCCTCATTAAGAGATTTAACTGTTCCTAGTTTGGTCCCTTTGCGTATAATTATGGGGAAGTTAGTAGGGTTCAATGCGAAAGTATAAGCTGTATTATCAGAGAAAGCTGTATGTATCAATGCATATTATACCCCTAGCTCATAGGGTCCAAAAGAAAAGAAACTAGCACAACTAAATTTTTATGTACTTATTGTCATACCGGCGTAATGAAAAGATAAACTAAAATGCGCGTAGAAAGAAAGTCTCATTGCAGGACAGGACGCAAATCACTCATTACAAATTCTAGTCCCACTCATTGTTCCAATAATTAATTTACAGTTAACATTACTTTCTGCCCATTTAAATAATAAATAGCTTTTAAAATACACAAGATGGTAGTTAATTGTGCCGTTGCTGAGTGCAATCAAATTGGAAAATATAAAAAGATATCATTTCATCGATTTCCATTAAAAAATTGTCATTATTAAAAATTTGGAAATTGAGTTACCTGCGTAAAGACAAGAGTTTTAATCCCTTAACAGCTTATATCTGTTCTGATCATTTTAAATTGACCGATTTTGAACGAAGGGCAGAATATGAAGCTTTGAACGAACTATATACCAAAAGATTAAAAACCGGCATTGTTCCAACAGTGTTTTTAAATCGGAAATCACCCGAAGTTCCAAATGAAAGAACTGCACGAGCTTGTAGAAGATTAAACGAAGCATTAATTATTGATGGTAAGATTTATTTAAACAAAGGTAGATTGGAATTTATATGTTGAATATTATTATAGTAATGTATTATTTTAGAAATTGAATCAAATGATGAAGTGGAGTATCCAGTGGGTCATGTTTGTACATCGGCACAAACAGAACGATTGGAATCGTTTCATTGCCATTCACAGATATTCAAGGTATTAAAAATTGCTTTAAAATATTATAATACATAATTATTATTTAATTTCTATTAAGAATATTAACTAATTGTAATTTTATTTTATAGGCACATTAATGGATGATGAAATAAACAGAAAGCTTACCGAATACGAAATAAAAATTTCAAGTTTAGAAAATGAATTGAGATCTCTGAAGCAATTACAACGAAAAGCTCAATTCTTAGAACCAGCAATGAAAGGAATTAAAACAAGATTTTCAAACTCGCAAATTAAAATGGAGTGAAAAGGATATTGTTTCGGCACTTGCACTAAAAAGAGTTTCACTAAAATCTTATGCAACTGCGCGTTGCAAGTGGAAAATCCCGTTGCCTTGTCCACGCACATTACAATATTGGATGAGAAACTTTGCCTGCTCGAAGGGACTTCTAATGGACGTTTTAGCAGTATTGAAAAAACATCAGAAAACATTTGCCCAAGAACAAGAATTTGCGGATTATTATTTGATGAAATGGCGACAGATTCCTCATATGTACGTGATCCTACTCTTGATCAAATTTCATCCCATTCAAAGACTCAAATGGTTATGTTAAGAGGACTTTGTGAGCATTGGAAACAACTGATTTTCTACAATTTTAATACAAAAATAACTAAAGAATTGTTATTCAATATTATCATGGAAATTGAAAAGTGTGGCTTTTCAATATATTCAGTTACCTGTGATCTTGGGCCAGACAATCAGGCCTTTTTCAAAATATTAAGTGTTAATGAAAACAAATGCTCATTTAACAACCCTTTTGACCAATCAAGGAACATCTACGTTTTTGCCGATCCACCGCATATGTTGAAATTAATTAGGAATCATATTTTGGACGATGGTGTTGAACTTGAAGACGGTACAATAATAAACAAAGAATTATTCGAAGATATGTTGTCAAATAATGGTCTCGAAGTGAAATTATGCCCAAAATTATCACAAGAAATTCTGAATGTGAAACAAGCAGAAAGAATGAGAGTCCGCCCTGCTGCTCAATTGCTTTCTAATCGGATCGGCACTTGCAAAATATTTGTACCCAAACCTTCGATATCAAACTTTTTCAAAATCATTAATGACGGACTCGATGTCATGAATTCTCGCTTTCGAGAAGATCAAAACAATCCTCTTAAATGTGGTTTTGGACTAAAGTTAGAATTACAACTTGTGGTCTTAGAAAAGTTTTATTTTTTGAAATCCATGAAAAACAAAAAGAAGTGTCAAATACCATGCCAAAAAGGTTTCATAGGTAAAAGGGTACTGTTAATTCACTTAAAAGTTTGTATACGGATTTAAATGAAAATCATTCAATTACTTATATTTTATCGTCTTATGTAAATCAAGATGCTTTGGAAAGTTTATTTTCAATGATAAGGAACTTTAAAGGTTCATCAAATTCCAACCCTGATTTTGCCTCCTTTAAATATCGACTTCGTTTAATTTTGTTAGGTTCTAAATTAAGAGAGCCAAAAAACACCAATTCTTTGTATGATGATGTAAGCTCTGAGTTATTGAGTAATAAGAATTGCCATTCATAAATTTCTCCTATTCAATCTAAAAGCTTAAATTCTTTCAACAAAAGCAAAGATATAGTTAATATGACGAAAAAGGTTTGAGATTTATTTTAAGATATATCGTATGGAAAATTAAAAGAAAGGGTAAAGGTATATTTGGAACTCCTACATCTTTTGCGCCTGAGAATTTAACTGGGTGGATTGAAACTCTTTCTCGTGGAGGTCTTTTAATTCCATCTGAATACATTCATAAATTTGTAGTTTGGAATGATGTTAATGTTAGTGATAAGTTAAAAAATCGGTTACAATACATTTCTTGATTCTAATCTCGACATTGTTAATGAGTATGTAAAAGTTCGGATAAAGATCAGAGTAAAGAAATTAAATTCAACTAAGGTTTTTAAGTATATAAATAATAGAAAAATGAAACAATTTGTTAAAAGCGGCAAGAATAAAGCAATTAATTAAAATTAAATTTTTCGATTATTATATATGTTCCCGAGTCATTTAATTTGGCATATTGATTAGTTAGTTAAATTATTAATTGGAAAAAAGCAACACACTAATTTTAATCTCATGCTACCTTAAGTTCATTATAAAATTTCATTGGTTTATATGCATTTCTGGTAATGTATTAATATATGGAATGAATGGAGTCCTGCAGTGAGTCACGCCGAGTTTGGTAGGAGGAGTTTCAAGTCTAATGCGTATCCTTCTACTTCTCTATAATCCTTGCTTATTGTTATCATTAAAAGAATTGGAGCATTTTTTTGACTTGTTTAGAAAGGATAAAATGATAAAATATAAAGGAACCATAAATTCGTAAATTGGATTTTTTCCTTTTTAACATGGTATTATTTGATTTAATATGGTATTACATATTGTGGGTATAAAGGAATGCTATAAAGGTATGTAAAGTACTTATAAATTGTAGCATTGAGATTATTCTGAAACGAGATGTGAATTGTGTTACATAATTTGCCAATTTTGTCCACATTGGCAAAATCTCAAATCTATTCATTTGATCCAGATTCACAAATACATAATTGGTTTATATTTCATATTATTATATTATTCAATTTGATTGTTCTATTCTTTTCCCTAATTTCCTATTCGTTCGTCATTGTCATCCCAATTCCGTACATATTTAAAAGCCTCAACGATTTCCCCTTGAAACCTTTCCACAATTCCCTTATTGTCTATCAGTCCGATAGACAATTCTTATGAACAATTTCATTTAAAATAAAAAAGTCTTGATTAAAAAATTGTAAAAAATGAAGTCTTCTATTTTATTATTAATAGTCGCCATTGATCAAATATCCTCTTCCGCAGATAAAATCGATCCCGAACTCTATTCAGTTCTTTTAGCAAAGGGAGCATCCAAAAATGTATTTGTCATGATGAAGGGCGGCACTTCCGATGTCATTAGAAGAATCAATTCCCGAAGTTATCCAACCCGAGAAAGTAAAATCCGAGCTCTGACTTCCAGTTTGGTCCGAAATGCTGATTTCTCCCAACAAAACGTTCTCCAATTCCTTAATGCCATTTCCTTCAAAAACTTTGACACTTTCCCGATCAGCAATGAAATCTATATTAAAGGAGCCGATTTGAGTATTGTCAACGCCATTGCTAATTTCCCAAATGTGGAGAAAATCCGTGAAGAGGAATTGATGTATATTACCAAGCCTGAAGAACCAATTGAGATCAGAGAAGAAAAAGAGGCTGAATGGGGAGTGAAGGCAATTCGAGCTGATGAAGTTTGGAAAGATTATAAAATTGATGGAACTGGAATTGTTACAGCTATTATTGAGTAAGATAAAATCTTAAAGATTTTTCTCATCTCTATGTTTTGCGATTAATTTTTTATTTACTTTAAATTAATTTTATTAATTTGACCTTATATTTAATTTTACACAGTTCAGGAGTAAATGTTGATCATGATGATTTACGAGAAAACTTCCGTGGTGGTGAATATTCCTGGTATGATCCAACACCTTGGCCATTCAACACAGCCAAACCTTCTGATAATGTCGGCCATGGAACGCACGTTTGTGGAACAGTGTCAGGTAAAAACGGCATCGGAGTTGCTCCCGGATCGAAATGGATCGCATGTCGCGGATGTACCACAATCACCTGTGCTGAACCATTCCTTAAGAAATGTGGTGAATGGGCCCTTTGCCCCTGGAAGAGTGGTGGTGGATGGAGAAGGGATAAATGCGATGCTGGAAAAGCTCCCCATGTGGTCAATAACAGTTGGGGTGGTAGCGAAGGACGAGATTTTTACAACGAGATCATTGCTGCTTGGAGTGCCGTTAACATTATCCCGGTATTTGCTGTCGGGAATGATGGGGACAAATGTAGCACTTTGGGATCCCCGGGAGATCAAGCGGGAGTTATTGGTGTAGGAGCGACAACTAATACAAATTCTGTGGCAAAGTTTAGCAGTCGAGGGCCAACTGAAGATGGGCGACTTAAACCTGATTTGGCTGCTCCAGGAGCGGCTATTATTTCAGCTTCAAATACTGGGAAAACGGGGAGAAGGAAAATGTCAGGAACTTCGATGGCTTCACCACATGTGGCTGGAGCGGTTGCTCTTCTTAAATGTGTTCGGGCCAACATGACCACGGTAATTTGATGAAGATATTTAATTCGGTCTCTATTAAGTTTTTTTAATTTGTGGAGATAATTATTTTTTTAATTTTTAATTTTAGGAGGAAGTGAGGGGTTATTTGTTAAGTCAATCAAGACCAACAGTCCCAACAGGGAAATCTTGTGGAAGTGGAAAGGATGAAATTGAAGATTCCAAATATCCAAATTACATGGTTGGCCAAGGTCTTATTGACATTTACAATTCTTTCCTTGAAGCAAGCGGCATTCCAATTGTTGCTCCAGGATCATCATAAGAATCATAACTCATCTTTTGCCAATGGCTATAAATTTTTTTATTTGTGCGTTCTTCTTAATAATTATTAAAGGAAAATGAATGTCAACGATGGACATTTAATAGTCATTAAACTCATTAAACTCTTGATTATGACGTGATTAAACCACATGTTGAATAATTAGAATTCTCCGATTCATTAAACTTTAATAAAATCCTATCTGGTCGTTGAGAATTACACATATGATTAAATCAATGCTGGCAATTGTTCATTGTCATTTCAAATCCTAAAGGAATGAGAATGATTAAGTGACGCCTAATCCAGGTGAATACAATGCCTTTTTTCATACAGGCCCAATAAAATAAATATTAATGAAGGTACATTTGGATATAACCTCATAACTATTGGTGTAAATAAACACCGATGGTCCGATACTAAATCCTTATCTGCTTAAATCAACTGCAACTAACACAAAATATGAAATCATTATCATTATTGAACCACAACTTATAAAAAAGTATTTTTTCTTATTGGTTTGGTATATTGAAGGTTTAAGCTGATGGTGATCGAAGATTAATGATGAAAAAACATAAACTTGCAAGAATTCTAAATGTCAATTATATCTCCAATCAATAAGAAAATCAGGGTTAATACTTTTGTTTCCTTTTTTCACTTCCGTTTGTTTTCATATATTTACATGCTAGAAAATTAGCTCTCCTACTAATATTTATATATATTTTATTATATAACATATACTAAATACCTAATACCTAATATGTTATAAGTATAAATATTTGCTAACATACTTAGGTCTAACTCTATTGGGAATAAAATTGAGTGTCAAAAATGAAGTAATATTTGGCATTACTGCATTTACTCTATTTTCTCTGAGCTATGGTATATCTGTTAAAATTATTGGATACTCTAAACTCTAATAAAACACAAAGTATTTTGCACGGGTGGATATTTTATATGGAGAAATAGAACAAAAATATTGGCGTTGAGAAACTATGCTTTCTTGTTTTCGATTTTAAAAATGTTTTTCGATCGTTATTATTTACTCTATTATTCAACTTATTGATTAATCAATCACCAATGTCCTTTATTTTCACAAATTCCATTGGGCTTTGTATTAATATAAATATTATGAATCAAGATTTGTCAACTTCAGTTGGGAGTTGGACCTCTGGATATACAGAATAAATAGTTGCGTAAAAAATTATTATAACTTTTCCATTTAGATATTGTTAAAGAATGTCTTGGACACTTCCCTTTGCATCCTATGAGGAAACAATGGTGGAACGACCAGTTTCTGGAAATCACATTAGTAAGAAATTAATAAAAATTTAAACTAATTCATATAAAAATCATTTATTTCTCAAAATTACATTCTTAAATCCTTCTTTTATTCCATTTCTCATTCACAGTGGCTTCATTTGATGAAACTTCAATTGTCTTATACACATTTTGCACAACGAATGACGGATATTTGGCCCAATCTTTTCAGCCCTATTACCTAAAAACAAACAGTGCCAAAGTAAACATCAACACAATATTTATTTATAACTTAACTAATATAATAATGTTATTTAAATCATTAAATAAATATGTCTCTGTTAAAAAAATTAAAACGGGCTTAAAATGTTCTAAATTAGATTGGGCAAGTTTGGGAGCTTCGGACAACATTCGACGCTTCTTTAGTAGCCTCAGACTGGGGAAATAAAAAAGGTAAAGATTCTATCATTGCTTTGACAATTCCAAGAGACGCGTTTGAAGAAATCGTCGCTACTTCGCTTCAACCCAAGCAAAGGGAAAATGTATCTTTTTCATGGGAAATGGGAGCTGATATTTTTGGAGATAGATGTGGACCAAATAATCTTGTACTTAGAGTTGGTGGCGAACTTCTTTCACATTTAACAAGGTGAAATTGAAAGAACATTTCATTTTCTATATCTTAAATAACATTGTTAAACGATGACTGATTAAATTACTACAATGTACTAATATTGTATGCGTATTTAATTCACAGGTATTGGATTCTTCAAGTTCTTCACATGTCGCTTTATACAGATGCTGCAAAGGACTTTGTTAAGAATAAAGATTCTGAAATGATTCAAGTTCCTCTTGAGAGAGTTTACCCTTTGAATCCAGAGCTAAGAGAACCTCTCGGGCTCCAAGCACTTCTCTACTTTGATTTAGAAATGGATGTTCTTCATCGAGGTAAAAAGAGCAATTACGTCCCTTTCAATATGAAATTCAACCTTCATAAGGATGAATTCCAAGGGACACAAAGCCCCGATGATGGATATCTCGAATAAAAAATATTGAAAAATGAATCAACTACATGATTACTTAATTGATAAAACTTAACATTCATACATTATTTAAATCTTTCCTGAATATTGTTAATGCATAATTTATATGTTTTATGATAATTATACTCTTTACCAATAAAATACTAAATATTCTTAAATGCATAAATTATTCATATTTATCAAGCTCATGTTAAGTTGTAGAATTCCATAAAATACATTGCTTAATTTCTATGCAATGTATGTCCTATGAATAAAGTAAAATTGATTTCTTTGATTTACTAAAAATAGTATTTTACTCAAATCACACACACCATTCAGTTATTATTCTTATTATTAATTCTTATGATCAAAATTAATATTATTTAATATAAATTTATTGTATGTATATAGGTTAGGGTAATATAATCTAAAGTATAGTGAAGTAATATACAAGATTCGATTTTTAAGTGTTATTTGCTGATTTGATTATCGGAGCGTCAGAATGAATGATGTGGATTGCAAATTGTATTTACTTTATCTCTTACGGTAAAAGACATTCTCAATTATGTTGACATGTTTGATAATCTCTGAAATAGCTTATTCAAATGATGTAAAAATAATGTTTGTGTAGTGAAATATTTCGTAAAAACTTTATTCAACAAGGGATTGGTGATTTTCAATTAGGAAACACTTAAGGGAAAACTGCATATATTGTGCAAAATGAATAATTTCTATTTTCAGCAAATATAGAAACATCGCTTTACTATAAGAATGTCTATAAATTGCGAAATATATATATATTATAGCGTATATAGGTATAAGTGATTAATGGATTATAGCTTCTTATTATATAATTTATGTTCAACCATTTTTTATTAAATTAAAACCAATTTAAGAGTATACTTTTAATATTGAAGTTTAGTTTAGTATATTTATTGAAAACATGTACAAATATTATAATTAAAGCCCGGACATTTATGTTTTTGCATATGGCTTGCATATTTTACATAATTTACATATTTTCCAACTTTCTGCATATTTTGCATATTATATTTTAATTAGTCCAATGTATTTAAATTAAATATTTTATTTATTATTCGTCTTAAAGGAAAATTTATGAAGTGTTTTAGGCTTCAAAACTGGCATTTTATTGGGTATTATGAGAAATCATAAGAGCAAAAGTATAAATAATGGATAGTTGAAGTTAGTTTTAAAACGTTTTAGCTTTAACAGGTGTATTCTCTTATAATTTCTTCCTAATTTAATTTGTTAATTTATTACCTGAAATAATAAAATGCCTAAAGTCAATCCTCATTTAAAAGATTGGATTAAAAAGGTCGAACCGAGTCAGTACACAACAGATGAAGAAATTATTTATTGCCAGGTAATAATATTAATAATTAATATTTACTTATTAATTTATCCGGCGATTAATTCTAAATGGAACGACTATTTATTTCATTATTTTAGCCTTGTCAAAAGAGCTTGATTTGGACCAAACTTAAAAATCCAGTTTTACGAAGATTTCTGGAAGGAAGCTGTAAATTATCATTACCAGACGAATCTACATTACGGGGAAATGAACTCCAAAAGATTTATGACAGGGTATAAAAATTCATAAATAATCCAATTTCAAATAATTACAAAATCAATTCATTAATAAAAAATGTGTATTAATTTATATGAAAATTATTAAGGTTATTGAAAGAATAATTGAAAAATTGGGAAATCAACCATTTTGGCTAGCTGTGGATGAAACCAAAGATCAACTTGGACGCCAAATGGCAAATGTGATTGTAGGCGCTTTATCACAAGACAGTCATTCAGAAGGCTATTTACTTTGTAAACAAGAACTTGAAAAGACAAATAATGCAACAATTGGCAATCTTATTAATAAAGCTTTGCGTAATAAATTTTATAAAATATACATACAATTCACATAGAATTTAATTTTTATTGTAATTTAATAATTAATTTAAACTGCTAATATTGGAATTATTTTAAATATTTTCAAAACCTTACTTTTAAAGTATTTCAAACTTTTCCCGTATTTCTAAACTGGAGAATAAGTCTTATTTTTGTAGAGATTTTGATGAATAGGGATTATTAGTGTAGGGATTTTTATAGTGATCCGTTTTCGAAATATTACACAAACATTCGATTTGCATTTTACAAACCTAAATAAATCATGTTCAATTATTTGGAATTCTATTCGTTTTAAACATTTATTGAATTTTTATTATTAAACATTTATTAAACAAGAATTGAAGTTATTATCTTCAATTCTTGGGAATTATTTTAAAGGTTCGGGTTAAATTTAATTAGCTTTTTTTAAATAACAAAATGGATTTTCTCATCTAAATTTTATTTTGTTAAAGATTTTAATAAAAAGCTATATTAAATAAAATTATACTGTTATTTATTTTTCATTTCTATTTAGGCTTGGATGATGAAAATACAGATATTTTATTGAATGGATTTGCTTCATGTCAAAATCGAGTTTCATTAAATGCGAGCGAGAATTGTGCCCTTGCTTGTTCTTGGATCAAAAACGCAGATGGACTTGGGGATATCTTTATATGAAATGTGTTTGCTCTTACAAAAAATTAAATGGAAACTCAATGAAATTGGACTCAACTCCAAAGATTTGAATGCGTTAATTAACTCAATAAAGATTTGAAAAATGAAACTGGAATGAACAATTATTATTTAACAACATTAATCCCATTTTTATAATTCACCATCAACTTTTCTTACTTTTTTAATATCAGTTTTCTTTGAAATAAATATTAGAATTTTTTATTCAATAATTAATTATTTTACGACAACCAATCACCTCCTTCTCAAAATCGATCTCATTTATCTCAAAAGTAATTATTCTAATCATCACATTCTCATTTATAAATAATTTATAAACTAGGTAGTCAATTGGCATATTAGAGAAATTAATTTAGCATTTTCTAAAATCTGGGAGGTCTCTACAACCACAAGGAATGCACCGCAATGCTCGAAATTGTCACTAGAAATACGTTTTTAAGTTTTTTACCTTTTTGATGGTTTTTTGACCTTTTCGACAATAAACTTTTTGTTCTTGATAAAGCGTCGTCGAACTTGTCCAGTTGTCCACTGAAGTTAAAATATATACCTTGACATAATGAAGTAAGATTAATTCTTTTGATTTGAAAATTATGAAAAATCACTCGGGCTCAATGTTTTAATTGTTTTTATTTTGTAGAGTTGAAAAGCTTGCAGACGGTGCTGTTTCATTAATAGTGACTGGGATTGACTTTTCTATACTTAATATGGTGGTTGGGTAAGTAATTAATTATTGACTCTTTTCGATTAAATAAATCCATGAAATGATGTAGATACTCAAATTGACAAACAATCGATCTAGAATTGAGAAATGAAGAGAAATGGAGATGGATGAGCTTTGTTTTAGCATTGCTTTTTATTTTAGCCAACTTCATAGAGACAAATCAGTTATTTATATTGGGATCAGCCAAGAATCTCCTGAAGAAGAAGTGGTCAACATTCGGTTGAAGACAGTGAACAGGAACGACGCCAAAGAAGTATTGATCAAGGCCATAGAAGCACAAATTGCCACCATCCGCCGGTTTCGAATAGCTTTAGCTGGCAATTTTTAATTTATCCTAAAGTTTTATTTAATACGCAATAAGCCCGGCCTTTTTGACTTATGAACTTAAAATGCTTAATGGTGTAGCAAGTTTATAATATTATTTTAATATTTAAAACACACATTTATGTTGAGCTCAAAATGGATCATTTCGATTTTGACGTACTAATAAAACTAATTATAAAATGTTATTCCACAATAAAGCGCTATTAACACTATTCAGAGAGGCACGGACTTATTGCATCACAGGATACATTATGTATGTATGTATATATTATATTATGTAGTTATCATTTGCTCCTTAATGTTAATTTAATCTGCGATATGAATCTATAAAAAATGGGAAATGGTTGTAAAAAGAGAATTGCGTGAATTGAAGGGAAAAGGAACTTTTCCGAAGTTTGACATTGGTTTGAAAAGAGTTGTTTTCCTTCTCAACCTGTTCCTTACCTTCAAAACTACCCTCAATGAGATTTATACAGAGAATCCCTATTACGTCAAGATTCAAAGAAACCAATCATTTATTTAGATGCAGTTCTCCAATCTTTTAACTATTCCTGGCATATCCTGACGGTCATAGACATTTTCAACTTTAATTTAAATACCATGAAGTTTTATAATGATTTTACAATGCGTCTTTTCTAATAATCACTCCCTACTCCCTATACGACCACTTTGCATTTTGTTCTATATGACATGGTCCCATAGCAAGTGCGGAGACTCTGTATATTTCGATTTTATACACCATTACCTATTTTTTACAATACATTGATTTTAAACGTTCAGTTTTCAGTGCATTGAAAAATTGAAATCCCTTAAATTAATACATGGACGTGAATTAATACAACAGACTTTAACCTCATGGACAAAATATGATTCTTATTCGGATCATTGAGGTTATCAATAATACTAGTTTAATATTAGAATAAAATGTTATTATTGTCAAATTGAAATAATCTATTTAAACGCGTGGTTAATGAGGAATTATAATCTATATATTACTCGTTCCTCATTTAATGTCATTCATAACGTTGGAAAATGCCATTTATTGATAGCTAAATTGAGTTTTTCAGCTTTCAGTTGTGTAATTCGAGTACAAGTACATTTTAATTGATATTACAGAGTTAAAATTAATAATTTAGCGTTAGTATTTACTCTATAAGAAATATTTAGCTATTATTTTTTGTATAAATGAAGGTACTCATTACTTATTGGTTTATTAAAAAATACTAACTGAACCACACTAAGCTTATTGCAGTTAATAATACCTTTTATTGGCCACAATCCACAATCCAATTGCCTATGATATAGGTAGTGGTGAAATGATAATGAAATGATATTGACTAATGTTGTCTTAAACAATTGAAAATATCGAAATAGTTTGGAATACTCATACAAACATTTTTGCACATTTATTTAACCATTTTTTATATTTATGCAATCTCTTTTGCACTTTAATACAAAAGTGGAGATATTACAATTTAATTTTTATATGAAATTGCAAAGGATGAGTGTATATAAGTGTACATTACGTGTATATAAGTGGTGTATATTATTATTGCGCATAGATAGACTAATAAGAATAAACAATTGATATCAACTCGTCCTTTGATATACATACCTATATACTTCAATTATTCTCAATATCAGTACATTCCTATATTTCCTATATAAACATTCTTCTGCGTTGTGCAAGGTTAAGTGAATAAAAAATTTCCGAGTTCCTCAATTAAGTTCATGTTCCTCCACATGTCATTTTCCTCTCATTGAGTTAGTCAAGAAGCGAACGTGTAATCGTCCGCTTCAATCATTTTATCTCTCACTATTTGCCCCCGACTTATCACTTGACCAAAACACTTTTATTAGAATTATCTGTTTTCATCATAAGTGGTTCAACTCTTCACTTGTTCCTTTCTCAATTATTCTCATTACAAAACCACAGTGTTGGAATCGATTTTTAAACTTTTCGTTTCTTACGCATACCTAAGTGAATTTGATCGTTTTTAAGAGTTAAGAACCTTAAATTGACATTTAAAATGGCTGCTCCTAGTCAAAAAGAAATTGAGCTTCTTTCAAAGGTAATTTTCAAATATTAATCGTTAGTCATCATTTCATCATAATTGTACACTCTTAGCAGAAATTTTATGTGATTTTAGGATTTTACTTCTAAACCTCACCCTCACAGACATTTCCGATTTTAAATTTACAATATATTTATTTCAAAATTTCCTAATTTTAAGCTTTTAATCATACAAGCTTTTAATGTAAGTTGAAGATTAATTAGAAGTTGTAATTAGAAAATGTTTTGTTTAAAAGTTTCGTTCAGCGTTGGGTGACTTGAAGCTCGAAGGAGATTTCAACACGGACGTTTTCCTTCTCAGATGGCTTCGAGGTAATTATTTTTTATATTTTTTCATATATCTATTTTCATGGAACTTTGACGTAGCTACGAATATTATATTATCAGTAGCGTAGTGCCAGGGAGATCCGAGGAGACGAGCCATCCGGGCCGGACGGTCAAGAGGGTCGTACCTCGAACCCACTTTGCACTAGATTTAGTTGACTTTGGCCGATTTAATTAAAAATAATCAAGTTTTAGTAGATCTCAGATATCTCTTTTATGCTACCTTTAAGTGAAAATTCAATATTTGAAATTGCGGCTCTAATACACTCGACAAATAATATGAAACTGTTCAGACATGAAACTGTTCATGACAAGACCCTGTTAAAAATGCACCAATATTAATACCTGTGTATAAGGGGGTTTGAAAGTTAAGACTAAATAGAAATTGAAACAAAATCGAAAAAATTTCGCATTATCTAATGATTCTTAAATAAAATTTTGCGCTGAATTTTAAATAAAATTGGGACCTGATGACCTGAAGTCCCGAAATCCAATTTCAAAATACATTTCCGAATTCTGATTTCGTTTTATAAAATTTTCATAAAGCAAATAGTGTAATTTCAAAAATATTCTTCAGACCTAAAATTCCATATAACATTTTAACCCTTGAATATCTTAAAAAAACTTCAGAACCTCTAAATTCCTTTGAAATGTAACCCGAATATCCCGATAACTATTACAGAATAATTTTTTAAAAGAAATACTAAAAAAGAGTTATTAAAAAAATTCGATAAAATTGATTAAAATGGCAAAAAAATTTTCGGGACCTTCAGGTTTTATAGTAGGGGCTAGGGGATAGGAATTTGAAATGCGATATTTTGGATAGTATTACATAATGTTAAAAATTTATCTATTTTTTGAGACCCTGTACATTTTTACTAAAATGAGGGGCCTTACCAGGCCACCCTACTCCGGGCCGGACCATCTCATGCTACGGCTCTGTTTATTATGTAACTATTATACCAATCTAGATTTAATATGAATCTATAATATATATGCTTATATAGTTTATAGTAGGAATAGGATTATAAGTATTATATATGTATATATGTAATGTATTCCAGTTAATAATATTGTACATAGGAATGTACGCGTATATTTTATGTATGATATAAAGATCAAGGCTAAATCTATAGTTTATAATAATAAAATTAATATATCTATCATGCAAAAATTTATACAATAGTATATATGCCATTAAGTTTTTAATAAACCTAATTCAATTGGATCTTTTATCCATAATGAACCAATCACATTTAACTCAATTTTATTTTAAATTATCCAATGTTTTTGCCACTCATTCTTTTACCGAATCTTGGGATATGGTCAAGGTCAATCGTACAATTATATGCAACTTGATCTTGAAAGGATATGCTCATTAAACCTTTGCAATTTTGGTTTATTATTTATTTCGAATCGTCCATTAAAACTTAAAAAACTCCATTTGGACTTTAAGCTTTGGATTTTTTATGTTGTGGGATTAGGGCTAAATTTTAAATGGTTTAATAATGATAATTTTTTTTGTTTTAATGCAAAAATTGTGATTAACTTTTTTTTTACTTTAATAAGCTCGAGATTTAAACTTGAAAAAGGCGGAACAAATGATCCGTGATGTAAGCAAATAAACGTTTTGTTAATTATTCAAGAACTAATATTTATTTCCTTAAATATTTTTTATTTTGACAATTTAAAGATTTGAATTTATGATCAATTTTCTTTTATTAAATAATAATTACTTATAATCTTATGTTGAATCATTTTAGTATATGAAATTCCGGGATGAAAATGATCAGGACAATATATTAACATGGGAAGCTCCTGAGCTGTACCCGAACGAGTTCAAGTATGACATCACTGGATATACGCCTGAACTCAATCCAGGTACATATTTTTCTTCTTTTTTAATTATAATTATTGGTAAAATGTTTAATAAAGTTTTAATTTCAGTGGTTTTTATTCCACTTGGAAGATGGGATATCAAATACAGCGTTTGTGAGTTGGGCCAAAAAGACATTTACGTCAAGTACGTGGATCAACTCTTTGAACGAGCTACGAATTTAATGAAAGGAAAAATTGATCCAAATAATCAAATGCCAGTAACTCAGCTTGTCGTCGTTTTCGATATGGATAAATATTCATATAGTCAACTTACGGCATTTGGAGGTTGATTAAAAAAGATTAGATTTAAAAATAATAATTTTTAATGTCTTTTAAATAACTTATGAAAAGTTTATTACTTTCATTTAATAATCCCAATCATCAATAAAATTTAAAATATTTAACGAATTTCCTTATTCTTTTTTAGCCACGAATGCTTTACTCGAAACTGTGAGACATTTTGAATCAAATTTTCCAGAGACGCTTAAATCAGCTATCGTCATCAACGGTAATATAAATTATTGATTAGCAAAATAATTAATGCTTTATCTTTTATGAAGGTTTCTACATAATTTTAATATTTTAAACATGAGTTAAATTATATTTTTAATTTTGTACAGCACCAAAGGTGTTTTCGATTCTCTTCAGCCTTGTGAAGCCATTGCTTACAGCGAGAACTCTTGGGAAAGTTGTGATTTACGGTCATAATAATGAGAAATGGAAGCCAATTTTGTACAAGGCCGTTCCCCTAAGTGCCATTCCAACCAACTACGGTGGAACTTGCGAAAAAATTGTAATTATCCTCCATCACACATTTTTAAAATTTTTAACTACTGAAGAAATTTTTACCTGAAAGATTCTAAAAACACTTTATTTAATATTGATTTAACAATAATTAATTATGGATTATCTAATAATACAAAATTGAAAACTTTCAGATTATGAATCAAAACGGTGAAATGAACGTTGGATTTTCTGGTTGGGTGAAGAATGGAGACGAGGACAGCGAATATGACGCCATTACTGTTGAGGCTGGGCAGAAACTCAAAATTGAATATGAGATTGATCAGGAGAACACCACTTTGAGGTAATAATATTTGTACACATGAACAATACATGGAGAAGTATCTACTATACATTATTTATTTAATTGATAATTACAAACATTGATATTAGGCGACGTTGCTGGACAAATACAGTACGAATTTATGAATGTCAAATGTGTCATTATTATTATTAGCTGGAAGTTTCGAACTGACGGTTTCGACATTGGATTCTCTGTTTTATATACAAGCGATCTGGATTCGGATGATGAGAATTCAAAGGCCAGTGAAGTTGTGCCATATGAGAGATTCGATTCTCACATGAAACACGTGGAAGGATCTTATGTTTGCTCAAATCCAGGAAGATGTAAGATTTTAAATTTACATTACATAAACCAAGTTTTACATATTAAGATATTAAATATAAATAAATATTTATCTTGTAAGTAATGTATTTCTTCATGTAACTACATAGTTTTTGCAGTTTTATTTTTAATGATTCATTACGTATTTAATCAATTTTTGAATAATTTAAAAATATAATTATTTTCTTTGAAGATTTCCTTTGTTTTGACAACTCCTACAGCCGAATGAGGGCAAAGACTCTTCATTATTTTGTTGATTTTGAAGTTCCACTCGGAGATCAAAATGGGGAGAATGGGAACGTGTCTCATTAACATTCTTTATTTGGTTTGAGTTTTTCTTAATTGTTTTAAATTTAGATTCGGATATTAATTATCCGCTGGTTTTGTGTAAATATTGTATACATCATAAGTACTTATGTAAGATACTTACAAATGATATTACAAACATTATTTTTAAACCTTAAAATGGCCTCTCTATATTTAATAGATTTATTTACAACTTGAATAAAATGTTTACACATACATTTTAATACCACTGTAATCTCATTTCACACTTTCTTTCATACTATGCATTATTGTGTGTTTTGGATAAATGTCATTATTATGGTAAAAGTCTAGTTGGTGGGCGGAGCCCGCCAACATGATCGCCCGCCCATTTATCGGTAATATCGTTTCATATAGCCCAATTAATTAAAACGAAACAATCATAAGATGTTGGTAATTTTAATCATTTTCAATTTAAATCTAAAATCATTCAATTCAAAAATCAATTTTTTTTCGCCTATATGGAAACGATTTTTAATGCATTATTTTTAGATCGTTGTTTAGATTGAATAAAAATTCGAGTCTTTTTAGCAATAAGCACAAAGATGTTTAAAAAAGTGTTCGTATTCATCCTGCTAGCCGCATTAACCCACAAGTCTTTTGGTAACTTAATATTATATTAATTATTATAATTAATTTCCGTTAATTCTTCATGTTTATTTTTATTAAAGAAATGCATCGTACAACCTCATTGTGATTTTTTAAAAATTGTTTATTTTTCCTCAAGGTCTGAAATGTTACGTTTGCAGTACTCTCGTGAATGAAACCTCATGCAGGGATCCCTTAAAACACCCACATTTCCTAATGGACTGCGAAGAACAAAAGGAGATTTTTGAAAATTTGATTGTTGGATCGGAACCCACAACTACACCGCCTACAACTACGACAGCAACAACTACAACCACAGTTAAAACAGGAGGTAAAAATGAAAATGGAGCCCCAAATACTACCCCAACTACATCAGCTCCCATAAATACTACAACACCACCAAATAAGGGAGCGTGGATCTGTGTCAAAATGGTCATCACTTCTGAACTTGATTACAAAGACAAAGAAAATAAAATGAAAATTTCTGCCAAGGACCGTAAGTTGATTAATTTTATTCATTAATTTTTCTATTTCTATTTAGATCTATTACAGCATGCATTAGTTTCAATAACAAATCGAAAACAATTAATAAATAATCAATAACCATTTAAATAATTAGACCATTTAATCTTAAATCATTAAATTCAATTTTTTTCTATCGGTTAAATCAACTCTAAAGGAGAGCATTCATTAGATAAGAAAACTGGGCTGATTTATAATGAAATTTTTCACAATGTTAGCATGAAGTATGGAACTTGAAATTTTGCATTTGTATTCTTGTGTGTAGATTAACTCATATGAATTTCATATTGAGAAAATCATTTGAAGTACTAAAGAAAAGTCTTAGAGTAAAAAATGTATATAATCAAATGTATGAAAAATATAAAAGTACTTAGCATAAATATTCACCTGGGTTTTTACATATATCATGGGCAGAATTTTATTGAGAATTCATAACATGTTGAGAAAATTGATGGTTAATGATGTAAAGAGCATTTAAGCATCATTAATAATTATTAATTAAAAATATAAACATTTTCAATGTGAAAATCCACATTTTACATTTACATACAATTTTGTAAACAATGCTTTGGTTTGAGTGAAATGAAATTCTCTCTTTTCAATTTCAAAATTTTAATCATAAAGAAATAGCTCAGTATTCCAGAGTTCATAAGACGGAAATTGAAACAGAAGTTTGTCCAAGGTGCTACGCGTTTTTTCATGTAACACTGAAGAGATTTATCGACAACAAAGAAAACGACCAGGCTTCATTGATCGACCAAGGGCCATTAAGTAATATATATAATTATTGATTAAAGATTGATTACATAAATTACAAACATACATTTTATTGATTACATAAATTATTAAAATTGCATTAGTTTATATAAATATTAGTTATTTTTAATTTAAGGCGATAAATGGAACAAACAAAAATCAACCATTTTGATTGAAGCAAAAAAATTAAAGCATAAAAATAAAAATTATATATTACATTAATTAATTCTTTTAAATATTCTCATGTATTTTTAGGACGATGATGAAGAATTGAGCGAAGATGAATCAATTGACATGGAAATCGATGGGACTGGGCTTGAGAATGACGAGGATGAAATTCAAAGCAATCATAATCTTGAAGATCCCAAATCGACTTACATTGAATTGGATTCATGCTACAAGTCAGAATCTCATTGTTTAATTTGCAAGGAAAACGGGAGATGTCGAATTCCGAAAGAATCTTTCTTACTTGGAATTAAAAAAGAATTTTCATCCATTTGAATAACAGAATTTTCAAAAATCATCTCAATATTGACAAAACGTTCAATTAACATTCAATGAAACGAATTAAAATCATGAAGGACAAAGTTAAATTATCAGCACAAGAAATTCAAAGATTCATTTGCCTGTTATTTGATAATCAACAGTCGATGAATTCAAAAGGACCATTCGATTTTACTGAAGATGGGAATTTAACTTCAAAAGATTACAAATCACTCACAGGATTGAAAAAGTACAATTTCGATAAAGTTCACAACCTTGTAAAATTGGATTTGAGAAATTCGTCATCTCGCTCTTCAAGAGAATTTGACCCAAAAACTTCTTGCATTCTCACTCACAATAAGCAAGATAATTGAAAAAATCATTGATATTCTGGAGTCAATGTTTGTTCCTTTGCACTTGGGCTTTCACCATGTTTCACGCGAATACATCATTGAAAATCAAACTCCAACCTTTCTAAAGAAGTTGTTTAATTGTCCAGATGGAAGCGTCATTTTGGTGATCGACGGGACCTACTTGTATATTGAGAAACCATCAGACCATCAACTTCAAAAACTACTTTCTCTGAATTCAAACATCGAAATCTCCTCAAACCTCTTGTAATCTGTGCCCCATCAGGCTATTACACCGATATTGCTGGGATGTGGTTGGCGGACGGGAAAAACTCTGATGCAGCTATTTATAACATAATCATTGAGAATTGTACAGAGTTTGAACTTTGGAGAAGACCGGAAGATATCAATTTACTTGATAGGGGATTTAGGGACTCTGCGAATATGGCCCAAAACTTTGGGGTCAATATTTTCATGCCATCACTGTTGGAGAAAGTTCAAACTCAATTTACAACTATTGAAGCTAATTCTACTCGTAAAGTGACCATGGCCCGGCACGTGGTGGAGTCTTTAAATGCACGATTGAAAAAGTGGGGTCTTTTAAATTCTGTCATTGAAATGCCTTATTTGAAAAAAGGAAAATTGACATCGTTTGTGAGAATTGGCGCTGCACTCATCAGTGCTTTCAGCCCTAAATTGTTCGACGACTCACCGATTTACTCAATAATTGCTGACCTTGCATTGGAACGATTCAATATTCCAAATCTTCATCAACCTATTTTTGAGAACAAACGTTTGTTGAAGAAAGATTGGAGAGATTTGGGAAAAATTCAAATTAATCCGAAAGCCACTAAAAGTTTGATAGGATGCTCGGACTTGGGAATCGGAAATTTTTGTTTTCCGATTCCCGAATCCCAAGTAACGATTACCAAGTTGATAGTATGAACCCCAGTTTAGTACAGTCAGTGAATACTCTCCTTTTATAATTATGCGAATATTTATGAAAATAGTTAAAATAATGATGTTAATTTGTTCAATTTGAATAGTTGATTACCAAAGTAGTAAAAAGCGAATCATCCGATATTGCGGCCGATCTCATTGGAAAAAGCCAGTTGACGAGGATAAAGAACTCGAACTCCAAATGGACAAACATTATTATGGACACAAGGGAGGAAGCGGAGGAATCTCACATATGATTTCTGCATGTAAAGCTGATGGATGTAACGGAAGCGGAAGGACGGAAATTTCAATTTTCTTTTCCCTCACCATCTTCATCATGTCAATCATTGTAAGTCAATGAAGATCCAAATTGTCCAAATTCCATCTCTCTCCATTCAATTCTTGTCAAATTAATGTAAGATGCAAAATTTATTATTCATAAACTGACATTTAGATCTAAATGTATTTTAATATGAATTAGATTTTAATTAGAAAACAAATGCATTTATGTAACGTTGTATTAATTAAATCAATAAAGAATGATAATTGTCGAGGTATTTATTTAAAATAATTGATTAAATGATTAATGGTTGAAATTGGTCATTTGTAGACTACAGTTGCTCATGGTGTTACTGCATATACCATATTTAATTTTTAGTATTTGAAAACTTTTATGCCAAACTTAACTTGTATCGTATAATTCGTATATTTATGTAGTATAATATCAACATCAACTTATATATTTACTTATTTATTACCTATTTTTATATACATAATGAACAATATATCTGTATTATTAATCCAGAAAAGAAACACATTTTCACCTTAACTATTAAGTTAGTTAATTGTTTGTAATTAGTTATTAGTTTATTAGTATAAGGAACTTATATAGGTACTTATAATGTTAGGGTCGAGAAGTCGAGATTGTTTCTTATATTTATATTTTTAAGAATATTATGTAACTGTGTTAGCTATAAGATATATAGATATTATGTGATATAGTGATATGAGATTGTATTAGATTTTTAGAACTCATAAAATAATTAAGCGAGGTACTAAATGCATGTTACGTTTAAAACTAATTTACATTTTTACAAAAATTAAACTTGCAATGACATTAAAGTGAATCTTTACACGTTTATTCTAACCCCTAATTAATTATCTGTAATGTGATATGTAGCACAAATGTCTATATCCAATTCACATTCAATCTTTACGTGAGTTTGAATGTGAATTGGATATAATGTATTGTATAAGTATTAAGTATTCAGTTATTAAGTTCTTCATAATTCAATACTATTTATCTACAAAATGAAAAAACTAATTTTTGTGATTTTTTGCTGATTAAGTAAAATATTTCTGAATATTATTCATACGAACTAAATGCTGATTGTTAATCCGATGAAAAATAGTAAAATGAAAAAAACGTTCCGCGTTGCGTTCCCACTGTTGGCGCTCGGAGTTATTTCAATGATGTTCGAAATGTTCGACTAAATTCATATAAAAGTCATTAATCATTAACATTTTTCACTCAAATGATTTACTCATTTGATCACTCAATTGATTTAATTAGTCATTAATTAATATTTATACCATTAAAGTTCGATTAAAAGAGTACTTGACTCCAAAGTAAAGGCTTTCGCTCTTATTCGCCACCATAAATGTGAAGTTTGCCGTCTGGCCTGGATATCTTCTCACTTGATCTTCATACCTCAATGCCGTCGTCTTCTCCAAATCATTTTTGATGGGCCCATAATAAACTGTTGAAGAAATAGCTGAAAATGTTTAAAAAAGATTCTCATTTAGTAAATTAATTGATGTTAATTGATAAATAAATTATTTAATATTTAATAATAATGAATAATATCTTAATTTTTTATACATAACATAATAATATACCTGTATATTTAATTATTAGTATTAGTATATATATATATATATATAATATCATTACGCATATTGTATCTTTGTGTATCATTTGGAAGTTGGAAAACCAACTCAATGGTGAAATTAGCCTTGGCACGCCCAGTTAAGTTAGTGATGTCTTGAACCTATAATTTATCAAATTAATAAACAACAATCATGCAATCATGATCATCATAAATTCACTATTTTTATACGAATCGACTTAATTTTAATTAATTGTATGACCTGTTGAGACTGAGACTTGGACAATTTAATGAAGAAAAACAAAAGTAGAAGGAACAATAACAAATTTTGCTTCATTGTAGTTGAATTTATAATAATTCTATCATTTACTGGATACTCAAGATCTGTACAAGATAATGTTAAAACAAGGTTTTAATGAGCAGATTCAATTTAAGGATTTATTTAGAGAGTTGTTAAATTGCGAGCTGTTTGGAATAAAAAAAAGTAGAAGAGAAGGTGCAAATTGCCTCGTCGGTCCTTCTGAATAATTGCTTTTGTCCGAATTGTCTGTGACCTTCAGCCGAGTGGTTCGTCCTTTTTAAATTATTGAAAAGACGTTCTCATCATTCCACAATGCACTTCACTTCTTTAGGGCTCAAATTGAAATCAGTCGGTGGGAAATAGAAAGGACAATTTTTATTCTCAATCGATTCACAACCCAAACACTTATCTATTCAACAATTTGCTAACGATGTATTTATTAGTATTTCCTATAACTATAATACTTGTATGTGGTATGCTTTTATACTTTATGGTATATTTATTATTGTAATTTTAACCCATGTTATTTCATGACTAAATCGTGTTATGACTAACTGCCGTTTAATATTCACTATCTGTCTGTATATGAATTAGTGACGAGTGAATATTTGAATATATTCCCTTATTATTATTCTTTATATAAATACCAAAACATGATTCTTTTCGTTGTTTGTCTTTTGCATAAATCGGCATTCGCTAATATTACAATAATTTGATAAAGGTCTTCAACTTGATAAACACTTACGTAGGACATTCAAGGTTTTTTGGCCAAAGGACCATTTGAAAAATTAAATTGTTTTAATGGGATGACCACGGGAGAGGATGAATATTCAACTTGGTTTTTTATTCTTTCCTTTCCCACTAACTTGTTAATAATACTTTAAATGGCCAAGAGGTATTGTTCTCAAATTAATTCAATTAGTGGGTTTTTAGATGACAAGGTCGGAGTTTATTGAATGAATAAATATAACCATTATTGACATTCATATTATAAATATATCTATTCCTAGAGTTGTTTATGAACATTTAAAATAATGGATCATTAAATGAAGTTATTTCAATTTAGATAATGGTCATGCTAAGAGTTGACGACTGTTGGTGCCATATACTGTAGAATGAACCAATCGATCAATTTCATCTGGGTATAAATTATTGGCCAATTTTGTAAAGTTCTTGCGACTTATGCCAATCCTCTTGCTACGCACTTTCTAAACTAAATAATTCTTTTACAATACCGTTTTGCATAACAATGAAATATTTTAAATGACAAATTCATAAGAATGTGTGGGAAATTTTGGCGTAATTTGAATTAGATTGAATGGATGAAAGAGAGGATGGGAAAGATGGGAGATGTAACATGGGAAATTCAGACCTTGAATGGAAATCAATAAGCGTCACATCATTAATAATTCCACTAAAATGAAACCTTGAAAAATTTAACCATTTTCAACATTTAAATAAAACCCATCAATAGCTTGCATTAATACAGATATTTTAATTTGGGAAAGTTATATTAAATGGGAAATTATTGAAATAAAAGTTCACAATGCTTCAATTCAATGGGACATTCACATATCTATTTGTAAATAGTAAATACAATAAGATGAAAACGTTAATGGTATTGAGATATTGAGAAAAAGTATAATCATTCATAATTTTTTGATGTAAGTGAATGGTGAATTGGCTCAAAGTTCATATTTATATACCCACCTTACAAATTCAATTTATTAAAAAAATATGTACCTACATTAGATTTGTTAATAATTTTAAATACAAAATAGGTAATGGTATACCTATTGCCTAATAGGTACAATAGGTGTACATTGATGAAGGAAAATACAATGACAATTCATTTTATCTTAAATAAAACTCATCTATGATATTTAAAAATACATTTATTAATAATGTTTATTTAGATATTTTAATACCGCGTTAAGCATAATTAATATTATCAAATCTTTAATAACATTTACGATATTTGTGGAAAAATATGCGAAAAGTAATTATTTGTAAATACTTACTCCTTTAAATATAATCTATAATACTAAACGTTAACATTTTACGTTTAATTTAAAACTTTACTCTTCTTTTTATATTTTTAACAATTTTCTAATTTTCATTTCTCCCATTCTGGGCATTCATAACTTGCATTCTCCCTCTTCTCACTAAAGGAACAAATTTGAATTCCGCATCTTCTACTGTGCTCATCTTCGGCTCAATATTTCCCAATTCGTTATAATCGGCATCTAGTCCAAGTCCCTCTGTGATCATCGGATCACTTGGAGAATAAATTCGCTCATGTGGCAAAAAAACATTTTCCGGGTCTTCGTCCCTCAGATTGAAAATGTTCTTCATATAGGCGTCCATGTGGTAAACGTTGACAACCCAATAGCGAGCCATATGATTCAACAATTCCCCTTTCACAAATAAAATAAGATTCGAACATCCCCCGGGATCTCCGAAAATGTCCCGCCCGCCTTCCCAATAAAACTGAACTTCGGAATTCAAATTTCCCCTCCCTTCGATTCCCTCTTTGAGAATTTGTTCAAAGGCGATTCTTTGGAATTTTAATGCTATGATTGATGAACCCTCGTTTTCTTTCCGACCCCAATCAGCGGCGAACATCGCGGAGGTGAATGAAGTTCGGAGCTCCCAATTAAATCCCAATTTAAAGCTGTTGGATTTGAGGAAAAATGGTTGAAATGCTGTGGTGAGATATGCAATATTCGAACTGCATCTCATGTACAGAATAATCGAGTCGGAATTGTAAGTTAGAGACAAATTGTTTCCATATTCAGGTTGTTCTGTTAAAGTATCCGGATAAGAGATGAAAGAAAACGGATGAGTTTCGTAAGCAATTGACAACATTGGATATGATTTAATCTATCAAGTAAAAATTATTTATTAATTACTTGGTTAATTATTATTAATATTGTTAAGATTGTACATAATATGGACTTTTTAAAACTTTTTATAACTTACTTGTCTCGAATATGCCACACGATTAAAATAATTTAAAATGAATTATAATTAAATTTATATATTTTAACAGATTCCCAGCACTTATTATTTTAATACAATATGCTTACAAACAATAAGTGTCTTATTTAAAAATGAAATGGCAATAAGAAGATTTCCGAATTGTTCTTCCGTTCTCGAGCAAAAGACGAATGAAGAAAAGTACGGAAATTTTCTTTCTCTCTTTCCACTTCAACATTCTTTGTGAAATGGGAAATGAAGTTAAATAGGAATTTTGATAAGGAATTTTGGGAGTGCAGATGACCAAATATAGAAATGTTTATATTAAAAGCTCTCTTAAATCAATTGATCTCAATCTCTTCTTTCTAATGATTCAATTTTTATTTATGGCTCTTAAAGGGAGATTTTATTGACTTATTACAAGCATAGTAAATCACAAATACATTCAATGATACAAAATGCTTGGTTTATAAAAACATTTAATATTTCGTTTGCAGTGATATATTTAATATATTGTACTTTATGTATAGTATTGTAGTATCTACTACCTATGTAATATTATTAGTTCATATGTAAATGCTTATATATAAATTTTATTCATTTGTATTTCTTCTGAAGATTTGAATCTTTCATTTGAGAAGAAACGTTTCCAAAAGTTTCTTAAATGGATTTTCCAATGCAATCCAATCCATCCATCTCAAATCGTCCGACTCAATCTTCCACGCGATCAACAGTGTTTTAACACAATGAGGATAGAAATTGAGTAGAAATAATCAATTTGGTTATTTATAGTTATATGTAAGATTAAATAAAATCTTGAAGACTTCTTATGCAAAACATTAAGATTACTTTATTTGGAATATACCATGCTTTCCCATTTAAACCCTACTAGATTGAATAATGAAATATTTTTAAATGGTGGCCAACTTCTCATACAAAAAGAATGGGGAATTGTCGTGGAGTTTACAATTTATCCGCTTAGATCAAGATTAGGTAATTACCTACTCGAGAAAATAGTTTGAATGAAAGATTCAATAAAAAATTGTTAATATACGGAAATATATATTGAGATTGAACTCTTTGAAATCAATGTCATTTCTGATTTTTCTCCTTCCCAATTCCTCATATTGATTCCTGGTTCTTTTCCTTATTGCTATTAACATGTATGAAAATAAAACTTCCGTAATTGATAAAATTTAGCAGATTTCATTGCAGTTATAAATAATAGCTTTTTATTCAACCTTATTCCGTAATGCTTGTCTGATAAAGTGTGATCAGCAAGTCGAAGATCTAAAAAATAATTAATTAGGATAAGTTAAAATAATAAATAAATGCTAATGTTGGTTTATTTACACTAGCTATTAATTTTTTATCGGTTTTTGTAATTCCAATGGCAGAAAAAGACCAATTCCAAGTGATGACCAAAATCAACATTTCCTTCAACCCAAGATGAATTTCTTTCTTAACAGTACTTTCTTCATAATTAGGGAAAACTTAATAAACTTCTTTTTCCAGTTTGTGATCTAGAAATAAAATCTATAAATTAATCAAAAATTTTAAATATTACCTAATTACAGATAGATACGCTGGACCTCGGATGAGATCAACTTCACGGGATACACCAATTTTGGTGATCTTAACCGAGGTTGATATATGTCATATGTAGGTATTTATATTATTGAAAATTAAATAATTTAATTCACATATTGTGCAAATTGTAGTATACGTATATAAGAATGTTCAATTTTAGTCTAATGTCATTTGAAAATAGATTGATCTTGAAGCTTTTGACTATTTTGAGAAATATTTAAATAGGTTGACCTATCCTTATCTACCCGTATATTCAATTTGTAGTATAAAATGTAAAATTTTTGTATTTTAGGCATTGTCGGCTTGTCGGATAGAATAGAATAATATACAATTTTAATTAATAGAAAATTAATCCATTTATCATATTTGATAAAAAATAGGATAATAAAAATGATGGAACAAGACGTAATTTTACCTAAAATAGCGATTTTTCAATTTTAATAGGTATTTTACATGTATTATAACTCTAAAATCACACCAATGTATTCTTGGATGAACAATAACTGTTTATCATTTCATTTCACCTCTAATTTATAAAGTCGAGCAAAATATTAAGGCGGTAGAAACAAAAAGTTGATCTTATGAGAAGTTGACGTCCCACGGGACAAAAAAATTGGTGATCTTAACCGAAGTTGACTTTAACCAAAGTGACACTATCCGATGTTTAAAGCATTACAATTCCTATACCTATGCCGGGAACATAGAAAAAGGTGATCTTAACCGAGGTCGAGTGTAATTCAATTCCAATACTTGAATTATTACTATTGTCCAATTTCAATTAGAGAATAAAATGAGAAAAAATTATAAATAGCATTTTGGAAAGTTAAATAATTGACAAACAATTTTGCATTTTGGTATAAATGACTTCCTTGTTGATTATCATAATTCAAAGCTGCCTCGAGAAAGCAAATAAAATAAGCAATAACACATGCCATTATTAAAGTAGAAATCATTTTATCAAATAGTTTAAACGTTTCCATAAAATATGTACTAAAACCATTACTTGAAAAGCAACTACCAAAACTTTACACAAAAACTGAAC
Source organism: Neelides folsomi (assembly GCA_034687125.1). Taxonomy (NCBI): domain Eukaryota; kingdom Metazoa; phylum Arthropoda; class Collembola; order Neelipleona; family Neelidae; genus Neelides; species Neelides folsomi. The sequence goes on from JAQGBZ010000092.1 coordinate 197,892, forward strand.
TTAAGAAAATTTTCGTCCATCATGACAAGACCATTTCTCACCGGCAGAAAAACTCAAGCTTATGCTTGTGAATTAAAGAGACAATTAGGAACCGCCAAGTCTCCTGACATCTCAATGATGGACTTTTATGGATTCGGATATCTGAAACAGCGTTTATGGAAAAGGAAGGCAAAATAGCTTGACGGGGTTTGGAAAGATTTGAACCAAGAATGGTCTAGTGTGAATGTCAAAAAGATAAAAAAAAGTCTTCAATTCTTGGCAAAAACGATGTCTTATGGTTGTCGAGAATGAGGGTCGTCACACACTCAATATACATTTACGTCGTGTTTGATTAAAAACATATATTTGAGTTTGGCTAAACTATGTATTATGGAATATCAAATTTTTGTCATTGTAATTAAAATTATTTGATAGAGAATATTATTCAAAGTTCAAAAGTAATTTATTATGCAGTTTGTTAATTCTTATGATTCTGTATAATAGATTTCACTTTTAAATTAAATTGATGTGTAGGATTCTGGAGATATGGTCAGAAATTATGTTGGTGGACTTGAAGCCTTGGTCTATTTATTGAATTCTGATCACGAACTCGACCACCCACCTCGTCAACAATCGATGGGAGACCGGCTTGCTGTGGAAATCGGATACCACTAAAATACCGGAAAGTTTGACGATGGCACGGAAACGACTTTTTTCTCTCGAACGGAGGTTGGACGGGGATTTGGAGTTTGCCAGAAGGTACATGGGCCGGATGGAAGAGAATTTCTTGAAAGGGCATGCGAGGGAATTAACCAAGACGGAGCTAGAAGCGAGAGTCGACCGCGTGTGGTACCTGCCTCATTTTCCCGTCATAAACCCGAACAAGCCGGAGAAGCTGAGGATCGTGTTCGACTGCGCCGCGAGATCAAATGGGGTCAGCCTCAACGACCTGTTGATGAAAGGAAGTGATCTGCTCGTCCCCCTGCCTGGAATTTTGCAGCGTTTTCGAGAGGGAGCTTTTGCCTGCGGATCCGACATTCGTGAGATGTTCCCACAAATCCGAATATGCCAAAGGGACCTAGGAGCTCAACGCTTTTTGTGGCGAGGTATGGATCGGGATTTGGAGCCCAAGGTGTGCAAGATTCCCGTGATGGTGTTCGGGAATGTGTCCGCGCCGTTTTCTGCGCAGGAAGTGAAGAATCGGAACGCCCGACTTCACAACAATGAATATCCTGACGCCGTGAAAGCCATCGTCGCCAATACATACATGGACGACTATTTGGACAGCTTTCACTCTCTGGAGAAAGGAAAAAAGACAGCTGCTCAGATAATTGAAATTTACCGACGGGGGAGTTTCGAAATCAACAACTGGATGAGTAACTCGTTGGAATTGATGGAGATCGTGCCGGAGCATCTCCGTTCACCTGCCCAGAAAGATCTGAACTTCGCCGAGGACGAGAAGCTGGAACGCGTGCTTGGACTGCACTGGAACCCGAAGGACGATATATTCTCGTTCGTGGTGAAGTGTCACAAAGTTGGAGTGGACGTGCTTCGTGGTGAGACCCATCCGACCAAAAGGGACCTCTCCAGGATTATCATGTCCACATTTGACCCCCTGGGACTTTTGGGCCACTTCATGGTACGTGCTAAAATCCTACAACAGGATGTGTGGAGGAGCAAGGTGGGTTGGGACGACAAGATTCCAGATTATCTCAACGACAAATGGCAAGTTTGGCTTCGGGAGCTTCATGGTGTGGGAAAGGTCAAGATTTCCCGATGTTACACTCGCCTCCTGGATCAACCTACATCGGTGGAGTTGCACGTCTTCTGCGATGCCAGTTCCATGGCCTTCTCAGCGGTGGGGTACTTCCGAGTCGAAAAGGATGGGAAAATTGAAATTGCCTTGGTGGGATCAAAGTCTCGTGTTGCCCCCCTCCAGCCCTTGTCTATTCCCCGCCTGGAATTACAAGCGGCAGTTCTGGGAAGTTGTCTAGCGAAGTCAATCCTTGAGGAACACCGTGTGGAAGTGAGCAAAGTTCACTTTTGGACAGACTCGAAGAACGTTCTCTGTTGGGTACGATCGGACGGAAGGAAGTTCAAAC